>SMGT01013360.1:8793-28801 GCA_004794575.1 Lanistes nyassanus | reverse complement strand
GTTCTACCCCCTGATTGGTTAGGGCAACTAGACGCCTGAAACTCGCAACAAAGTGTCTATTTTTAAGTTCTTAATGTTTACTTCCTATGTATAATTTTTGAAGAATCAACTACCTTACTATAGTTCATTACTTTAAGGATTCTTTTGCACCAATATAATTATTATAATATATACTTCATTCTTTAAATAAATCCATCTACAAACTTTATAGTCAACCAATTTTTTTATATTTGTTCCGTGTCTCACATCAAACACCAATAAACATCAAACCTGCTAATTAACTCAAGCATTACATACCATTCAGAACAATCTCCAAAAACTCTCTGATCTGATTGTTTTTGTATCTAGGAATATCCAGATTTTTCTGGATGACAAAGAAAATAGTCAGCAAATGTAGCTCTTGATAAACAGTCATCCACATTCCTTACCTTTATGACAATAAAGCATCCTGGAACTAATAAAACATAGATATACACAATATATAAAGCCATAAGAAATGCAGAATTGAAAGTAAGTAGCTGAATGCTTTTAATATTCCTGTTAACGTTTTGTACTGGTTGGGAGGAGGGAGGAATCTAATTTTCTTTTTAATAAGTGAAGCAGAGACAAAATAAAGTTTTTAATCTCTGAACTAAACACTTTTTTTGGTAAGAGAGTAAAGGGTTAAATATAAATGTCAGTAAGACTTTAGCTAAGAACCGGTGGTGGTGGTGGTGGTTATTTAGAGGGACAGTGCTTCCACCTGGCGGTGATTTCGCCCTACGGGGGATGGGGGTCCTATTACTAAACTATGCACTGAAAGAACCACCAGACTGATGGCTGCAGTAAGATGGCCAGTGCGGACAGGCAGTTTAATGTGCGGGGAAACGGCCGAATGGAGTCTGCACAATGTTTAACTCCAGGAAATAATCCTTGGCCACACCAGGATTCGAACCAGCAACCTTCCATCTGCTAGTCCACAGCTCTACCAACTGAGCTAACCAGGCCCCCATAGTGCGAAATCACCGCGAGGTGGAAGCACTGTCCTCTGAATAACCACCACCGCTAAGAACCAATTTAGTGGCACAGGAACTGAGAGTCTCACCTCCAGAAGCAGGAGGCAGGCCTCGAGCAAGATGGCGCCACTGCCCAGCATTTCTGCCAACACTTTCATCAGAAATGTTGTGGTGTGTTGCCTCATGAGCTGTAAAACACCAGGAGAAAAATATTTTGCACGACTGCTGCCATCTGTCATACAACAGACATGCAATGGTACTGCGTTGGTAAAAGTTATTACTTCTCGACATTCCAACATGGTATTATGGCCCTGAGCACACAGGCAGCCTGTGATTGTGGATAGCATTAGCTGGAAGTCTGCTTCTTTCTTCATGTCACCATAGGGCAACAGGGTGGGAGCAAAGTGCTGTGTTTTCCCAGTGTGCACTCACCCACACACACAAGCCACACAATGCGCTTCAAAAGGAATTTTACAATATGCCGAAATTATAGATGTCTTATGTCTTTGTGAGAACAAAATATGGAAGATGAAGAAAATGTAAATGGGTGAAGAAAAGAAACTAGAAGCTGACAAAGAAACGATGATACAGAGAACAGAGGCATGTAAAGAGAGAAATAAACAGACAAAACTTCCAGTCACCTACCTGCCCAAGAGGAGTAAACTCATCTTCTGTGAATATAAGCTGTGGATGGGCAGCACATATGCTAAGGAGTTTCCCCTGCATCACACACACACACACATACACACACAGAGCTTCACGTGAGTTTACAACAAAACGCAGAGCACAAGTAAATGATAAAATAGTAACTCTGAAGTTAAATGATTATGAATAACATTCAAATGGATTACAATGCCCTGTTTCCCTCTTTAGCAAGTTTTACTTTGGCACAACAACAATTTAACACAATACATCTTTATTTATCCATTTTGGAAATTTGAGATGCTTTCCATATAGATGGCACAAATGAACATATAACATTAACCATATTACCACTCCCACAATCCACAAATAAACACATAGTTCCCACACATAATGCACCATGTCACACCAAATGACCACATCAGCATACACCACTGTTCAATATTTGTCGAAAATTTCTCGCCTATCATCTCATAAAGCATATCTCTACTCATACCCCCAACAAGCGCGCCCATAGAAAACACCGGAGAAAAAAAAAAGAGAGACAACAGCGAATGTCTTGTGACAGAAGCAGCTCATGACAGCATATGTGCAAATGACCTTGACAACAGATGATTGTGTATGTGAATGGCTGTAGTTATAAAGGAGTTCTTGCACCATGAGGTTCTAGCACTAGGAACTCTGGCCCTGCCACTTCTGGCTATTGGTCGAGAATCAAATTTAAAGCCAGTTTGTTTGCTTTTGAGAGATGCTTCTGCCGCAGCACGTCAGTCCAAAGGTCAAAACACTACAGACCACAGAAGAGTGAAGTGTTTGTCAGAGCTTGCACTGTGTGTCAAAAGATCTGACTGTTTGCAAACATAATAAAAGACTATGCACTTTTTCAATAATATAGTCTGTGTTGTCTTTCCATGAGAATTTTTCATTGATCGCAGTATACAGATATTTGCAGCTCCCTGACCTTTTAATAACCTCCCCCTTTATTACAATGTTCTTGTGATCAGGACTATTTGTCCTAAAATCAGTGACCATTTCTTTTGCTTTTCCTGCATTCAGTTCCAAGTAGTTCTTGTCCCACCATTCTACAAACCTGTTTGTGGAACACTTTGCATGCATGTAACATCACTCCCAACCAGTTGGCCCAGTGATCATCATAAAGCTTTTTTCAATAAGATGCTTATGTCAAAACTTTTTATCATACAGAAAAAAGAAAGGAACACTTGAGAAAGAACTGATGCAAAAGAACAATTTATGAACAACATCAAGAGACAAATTAATAAACACTCTAAGTTCCAGAACGAACAAAATAAATAATACAAGAAAAACAGGTGACTGCCGCTTGGAGGAAAAACCTTTCTTAAATTTAAAACAAGGGAACTGGACCAAGCTAAGACATGACAAAGACAAAGACAATCTACGTGTTTCGGGGCACTACCCTTCATCAGGATGACACAAAAACGACGAAAAAACGACAACAATGAAAACAGAAGAAAAAGACTTAGCTTCAGCAGATGTGGCCCATGGGCTGGACAGCAGGAAAATAAATAATTACAGAGGCCCTAAGCTTATGCTAACAAATTGTTTTTGTCGAGTCGAGTGTCACCTACAGCTTGGTTGTTTGGTTGTTTAACATCAAGCCAGAAATGAAGGGTTGGAAGATGTGGGAGAAAAAGAAGAAAGTGAAAGCAAGGTGGAGCACCTACACACACACACACACACACAAACCCTTATGGCCAGCCCTGTCCCATAGGCAGACAAAATATGTGAGCCAGTCATGGGATTCGAGCCTACCACCCTATACATGACAACCATGTTATAGCTCCATGCCCAAAAATAGTGGCAAAGACAGGAATAAAAAGTGGGAGAGAAAAAACTTTAAGAAAGATGAGGTTCAGACGGCTACCTTGTCAAGGGCAGACAATTCTACTTCAGAAGCCTCAGGATCACACAAGAGTAAATGAACTTTGACAAGAGCCAGTCTATCTTGAGTACTGCAACAGGCATTTCACATCAACGCCCAATTCATTATAAAATAAAATAAACTCTATAAATCGATCACCCAAATGTTATATTTGAAGAACTCTAGAGTTTCTTGAAAAATGTACACCCATCCTTAACCTGTAAATTACAATGCTTGTTTTAATAACAATTAATTAATAGATGAAATATAAATCCAAATGGTCAGTTGTCATTGTTCGAGCCTATTTAGGTAATGGTTTCCACCCCCAAAAAACCCCCAAAACAAAACAAAACCCTGCATTCATGATTGTTCAGGTGTAAGCTTACCCAATCTGCTCTCCTCTAGACTCTTTAAATGTAAAGTAGTCAGACAGAGAATGAAGCGCTTTTTCTGGAAAAAATAAGTTTATTAGGAAAGAAAATTGTAAGCAAACACCACCATATTGCACACAAATCAGAGGCATCACAATAAAAAGCCTGTAACATCTGTTGTGAATACTGAATCCCCTTTTCTCCCTTATCTGGAAATATTGAGACCAGAATGAAAAAGTCAAAATAAAAAAATTTAAAAAAAGTGGAAAAAAAGATTAAAAAAGGGAGACAGGAATTTTGTACCTGGGCTATAGTTGAGTAGGTTTGAGTACAAAATGACCAATGGGACAGATTCTGGGGATGTCTGACTGTAAATGTGAAGAACAGCATCGGCAATATCCTAAACATATGAAAATGTGTCAATCACTAAAATCTTTCTTATCCTCTTTTTATCCATTTTTTAAACGCCTTTTTAATCCAACAGATTTCTCATGGCACAAATGACTTTTAAAGCCATAATTATAACTGATATAGTACATTGTAAATAATAGTAGCAACAAACAATAAATAAGTATATGTTTCAATCGTCCTTCCACAATTTGTTTAATCAAAAAAAAAAAATGCTTTCAATAGTTTACATTTAATGTCAACCAGTTTTCATGGTAATGTTAAGATTTAATTACACTTCAATAAATTGCTGACATTTTAACACTCCACTGTTTGAGAAGAAATATTGAGAAACATTAATTACAAAGAAAAAAAGCCAACCTGTTTTACATCAAGTAGAGCATCAGACTGATACAGCGCCCAGTCTAAGTAGTGAATCAAACCCTTTCCGTACACATACATTGCTGTCTGCTGAAGAAATAGTGACAGCCAATATTACTAAACTTTGAGATTAGCAACAGCAAATAATGCTGCTGGACTGGTCACACTGGTCAACAAATCTTTACAAAAGTCATGTTACTGAAATAAAATAAGTAATTTCTTATCATTTTTTATAAGGTGAACACGAACATGACAGTCAAAATGCAAAATTGGCTCTAGTTTTTTTGTAATCTGCAATAATTATTGTTTACATCACGAAATGCGATATCTTGATGAAAACGTTCGCCATGTTCATCACTAACCATACCACAGCTGTCAGGAAAGAAATCCAGATGGGAATGAAGGAAGTGGATCTTTAGAGGCATATTGCAGCCAAGTTTCTGATACTGCATCAGCATGTCTTCTACTAGTTGCTTGTAGTTTTCTGCCCTAACATTCCTGAGAAAGTTTGTAGAGACTAGGTGAAAAGCATTCCATGCTTGTTTCGCATCACCCTGCAGCAAGTTGTTGAACTGGTCATCTTTGAGGAGTTCTCGAATCTGAGGACCCACAAAATCTCCGTCTTTAATCTTTGCCTTGCTGAGTCAAGGGAATCTTTCATGCAGGTATCGGAAAGCTGGCGAAGTCCGGTCCATGGCCTTCACAAAGTTCATCAAACCTAGTTTGATGTGAAGGGGTGGTAGCAGGATTTTGTGAGCCTCGACCAGAGCTGGGAGCTGAATATTCTTCTCTCCAACTGCTACATTTTGTCTGCAAGTCCATTCCTTCCATAAGCAGTGCAATTCTCTTGCTCAGCTATCACCACTCACATAAGAAACACATGTATTTTGTATATCCTACTGTAGTCCCATTAAAAGGGCAGCTGCCTTAAAATCACCACAGAGGTGCCAGGTGTACTTGTTATACTCAATGGAATTCAGTAGCTGCTTTAAGTGATTGCATGTCTCTTTCACGTGGACAGCATGCGCCACTGGAACAGACGGTTTCCATTGTGCAAAAGCACAGCCTTAAGACTCAGTTTCGAAGAGTCTACAAATAGTCTCCATTCTTGTGGGTCACGAGTGATTTTTAAGGCATTCATGAGGCCCTCAATATCAGAACAGAATACCAGGTTACCTTACTTTTGATATCAATTGTGACATCTTCTTCTAGAAGATTCCATTGTTGGAGTCTTGATCCTAGCAATTCTGCTTTGTTCTTGGATAAGTCCAAATCATGAACCAGGTCATTTAGTTCTTCCTGTGTTATTCTGTGTGGGATGGATGATGCACCACAGTGAAAATCTGGATCACTGCATGCTGATGGACCAGGAGAACAGGTTGGCTCACCCTCGTCCTCATCAGCTGAATCTAGAGAATATTCTGCTGGAGGTTCAGGAATAGGAAGTCCCTCACCATGTGGAACTGGTCTCAATGCAGACGGAATGCATTCTCGACTTCTTTTGCTTTGTTATTCCACCAGAAAGAGGAGGAACCAAGCAGAAGTAAGAGTCATTTGTGTGGTTGCTTGGGTCTCTCCACACCATGGGGACTGCAAACGGCATTGATGGTCTTTTGCCATTCAACCACTGTGAAAGCTGTGTTGTGCATGTAGAACAGCATATATGTGGGGCCCAAGACTTGTCTTGGTCGCCAATCTTGCATCCAAAGTAAAGATGATCTGCGTTCTTCACTTGAGAAGTGATACTCTTCTTCTGGTTGGCAAATGTCACTTCCCCACAAATATAGCAAAAATTGTTCACGGTACTGATGCACATTCCAGGCATTAGTGTTCTGTATTGTAACTAAGTCGATAAAATAATAAGTTTTATGTAACAGTAGCTTAAACTGTTACGCACAATGTCTGAAATATTTTAAACGCTCAACCTTTCCGACTAGGCTTTATGTAGTACACTGCTGATGTCACCTTACTTCAGCAGCAGCCTGGCAGAAGTACTGCATTGCATCAGAAAATGATGCAATCAACTCTGATCTGTGCATATGGTATTATGCAATATGATGCAATATTACATCATTCTAGTCCTATTTAGGATGTTGCTACAGTCCTACTGAATAAATGTACAAGGAGAAACACAGAAAAGGAACTATGTGAAATATCTTCAAAACAAGAGCCAATAAAAAATTTTCATGGTCATATTCATGTTCAGCACACCAAGATACTACAGATTAGGACCTTCTTCAGTCAGTAACGATTTCAGTGTTGACCAATTATCAGTTAGTGATAGAGAAACTATCTATGTTTTCATCTGCAAAGGCATGATGCAGTTTAAAAGGAACAGATTAATTTAAAAAAAACAATTGATGAAAATAAAAAGCAGGGAAAATTCTTCTTTAGCCAGATAACAGTACTGTCAACTCTAAATATATTCAATCAGAATAAAGGCATTTGATATTTTTACTTTCACAGAATTGCACATTTGACCGTTTCAACCTGGTCTGTCGATAGGCTTGGAAGGAAAATAGTAGCCGAGAGGTTTCTGCTGTATGACAATATGAAGAACATAAAAATAGCCATACTGCATACCTCTTTACAGTGTTCTGTGTGCTGAATAGTTTGTTATATGACATGATACTGAATTTATAGTCATACTGCATACCTCTTTACAGTGTTCTCTGTGCTGAATAGCTTGCCGTACTACATCTGCAAAGCCCAAGCCTGACATTTTGTAGTAAGGCAAACACAGATGCCATTCTTCCTGGTAAGGCCTGAAAAGAGACCAGGAATGTCTGTTCAGCTATTGTTCTAAGCGCTGTCAATGGGCCATTCTGCTGGTGCTTATGGAAGTAACTTTGCCATCCAGCCACCAGGTGGCGAAACTGCTATAGGCAAAGGGCAGCTTATTTTGTTCACATTGGCAACTAAGCAAAATTCTTTCAGTATTTTATCATGGCCTCCAATATTCATGAAATGGTAGTAAGTTATGGAAGCTGGAGTATAAAGGCTTTAGAAGCTGAACTTTGACGACTGAATGGAAAGGTGTCAGGGCAAAAAGATCTGATAGAGATGTAAGTCAAGATCTATTCTAGACTACGACAGTCAAAGTAGACCCTTGAGGCCACTATATACTAATAGTGATCCAAGTTACTGCTTCAGTGCATGGTTCATGAATTGTCTTTATTCAAAGTTTTCCAATCTTTTTGTTTTGAGGAAATTTGAACCCTTATGCCCTGCTGCACTTGTATAGGTTACATCTGTTCGGCATTCTTATACAGTACTGCCAAATTATTACAAATAAATCTTGTCAAGCAGTGTAGATCTATTGAAGCTATGCATTCTTATGCCTCAGTGCTTTTGCCACACGGTGGTTGGGTCAAGGATGTATCAAGGGCAAGAACAGGCCATTCTGACAGCTGGATTTCAGCATTATGTATTTTTGACCTCAACTTGCATGGTTTAAACAGCCCAGGATGCAATGCTATATCAGCCTATAATGATGAAGTGTCAGCTACAACTAACAAAGAATTATATGCTATCAGCCAGCATCTTCTTTTCACGCTGGAGGCAAGCATAAGAGCATGTCTAAAGACCAAGTGGTCCAATAAGCACTGTGCTTCAAATCCAAAGAAACCATGGGCATAGATGAAATAATCTTTCTTTGGGGCTTATGTGACCTTGAGGAAGAATACACAGGAAACCCTTGTCACACACATAACTGATTTGTCAACTGGCAGAAGTTTCATACATTGAATAAAATTCTCCAAGTAAAGCACAGGACTCCTGAAACAGGTCAGCAAGGTCAGGATCAGGGGTCAGAGTTCTCTGTAGCTCCCAGCGAATATAAAGGTGAGCCTCTTGCAAAAGATGCAGGTAAGACAGGGGACCAGTTTCCTGAATGCGTGTGGCATAGTTCATCTGAAACATCCGGTCCCCGAGAGCTACCATCTAAAAATAAGCATAGCTACACAAACAAACAAAGTGAAAGATGACACCAGCTGTGCAAGAGACACTGATCTTTATGTACGTTCCTAAAATCCCCAGCAGAATACGAAATAATGATTATATCAAAGAAAATTACAAAGATTAGATCAACAGATGATGCTGTTTTGCTTCCTTTGGATTATGGAATGAAATATTTTGCATCCCCATTTTCCTAGCATTACATTGCAACTTATCTTTAAATACACTGTGCATAAAATGCAGATGTGTAATGCTCAATATCTGTACTTTTGCTTAAAAAAACAAATTAGACATCAATCAGACCTGCTGAGAACCAAACTAATTTTATTCATATGCATATTTAGTTAATTACAACATCCCTGCTTGATGCTCTGAAGAGGTAAGGTAAATATTAGAACAAGGAATTATGTTTTATTCCAAAAGTGAAAATACTTTTGTGGGAGTTCCTTAAGGATAGTGAAGGTATTCTTGTGATGCTCACCAGGATGAAAAAAAAAGAGTTTAAGTTTCATTTGAAGAGATGATAAGTGCAATAATCAGAACTAGCTGTTACCAATTATAGTAAAGAGAGTTTTTTTTAAAAAAAAGTGCTCACCACATCCTTATAGAAATCTCCTGCAGAACTGCAATGAAGCACATAGAGGTTCCACTGTACATCCTCCTGCCTAAAAAAGGATGGATGGTTTAGAGGAGATGGTTTGGAAGCATACTTGTCTTTATGAAACATACCTGCATAACTGCTGTTAACCACACATTAATTAATGTCTCATCAAGAAGTACCTTTCTCACCCAGTTGCAAAGCCACAAAACATTTTCTTGCTTCATTCTGGGCATCAACAATATGGTGGTTATGAGCCTTTTATCTGTTTTATTTTCTTTATTCTTTGTGGATCTATGTTTTCTGAACAAAACATGGTTTATTTTGAACTCCCCTACAGAACATAAAAATGTAAAGAAATGTTTCTACACTACAAAATGTTTATGAATCTGATAACACTCTGAAACCCCTTTAAGGACAATTCAGTTTATGTTAATGATTTTTTGGGGGTTTGTCTTCATCCTATTCCCTGCCTACTGGAGGCAATCTGATGTTCTACCTGCAGTGTTAACCCACTGAAGATAGGACATTTTTACCCTGAATTGTTACTATCAACTTATCAAGCCCAACAAATTCCTGGTACTGGGGATACAGTAACAGTTACAGTTCCTTGGCAGGGAATGGGTTAAAACTACACTTGTTCTGATATTAATAAAGTAAGCTTTAATTATGAATAGGTTCTCGAAAGTGGCATTATTTTTTTTAAGTGGAAAAACAAACCCTTTCTGTAGATCAACTTTTGTAAGCAGGGCGATAGTGTCACTGCCATGTGAGACATCAATTGCACCAAAAAATGGTTCAATCCCACACATACAGATGTCCAGACTTGAAGAAGGATGCACCTGAAATTCATACAACTCTGTTCCTTAGTAAAGAGAAAGGAAACGGGTGACTGTGGCTTGGGGTCATAAGGGTACAACAAAAGGAACTTCACAAAACGAGAATTAGACAGGCAACAAGGACGGCACAGACAGACAGATAACAGTTATCTGAGGAAAGGCTATGCCCTGAAACGTTGACTTGTTGTCTAGCTCTCGCTTGATTAAGTTCCTTTTTTTGTACCTCTGTCCCTTAGAACAAGTAATTCTGAGTATTATAGTAAAAATCAAATAATGGACACAATGACCTCAGTATATCTAAATAGTTCTCTCTAAATACCATCAATTAGGTTTCTTTAAATGGACAAAAATGTTTACTTTGTACAGATGTACGAAATTTAACTTCTATGTTTAAAATTGTTGACATAAACACTCTGAAAAACTGCACTGATACACCAGGAAAAAAAATCAAGTTCTGGCTTACAGTAATAATAAATAATGGTTAAAAGCGAAAACCCGTCTTAAGCTTGTTCCACACCTGATCTTTTCCACTCCCTTCAGCTGCTTCTATCATGCCCAGTGACACAGCCCCCCAGCGTGCTGTGTACGTCTCCAGGCCTGTTTGAGTGACAACTTCCAGAAGGTGTGGGCCAGCCACAACCTGCACCAAACATCATCAATAGCTGCATTTAAAAGAATGTTTTTGCTTTTGTCAGGAATATTTGCCTTCGTAAAACTGTAGTTTGTTTTCGTAGATGGTAAAATTTGTAATGCATAAATGTGAAACAAAATTCTGCAGCCACAGAAGCAATCGATGCATTTTTTGTTTGAAATTTCATGAAGATTTCATGGAGAAAACATGTTGATGGCCTTACCTTACTGGCAGTGTCTGTGTAACGATAGCTAGACACGAGAGCAATGCCAGGATTTAGTCTGTACAGATACCCTTCCCTCTGTCGACTGGCATAACAGCACACAGAGCAGCGATGAGCGAGAACAGGTGATCTGAGGGGATTCGCTCCTCCTGACAATGTTAGGGAAGAGTTCAGCCCGAAAGCTTTCTCTGAAAATTGTACAGAAAGAAGATGCATTACAATATCTTTTCTGATGTTTTTCATCCGCTACCATTCACGATGCATATATGTTTTGTATAAATGGACAAACACACACAAATGTTGGCACACGTGGACATACGCAAAAACATACATGAATTTGCATTATCTTATGCATGTGTGTTCATACATGTGTACATGTGTGCACCTGTGCTCCAGCACAACCACCCACATTGTATGCACTGCTAAGCATTTACATCTGTAAACATAACAGTTCACACAAAAGTGCAAGCAGCTGCAGACCACACATGGTAAAGCCCTTTTTCCATATTCTGCTTAATCTTGTTTTTACACACAGTTTTAAATAGTCACCTGGGATTACTGAAGGCAAAAGCGTAACTGATATCCACTCATCCTGCTCCTTCAAGTCACCAACATACAGAACTGTTTCAGCACTGACTCCAGACGAAGACCTTACAGGGCCACCTAAGACATTGCTTAGCAATGAGGAAAGTTCAACAATACATGTATTGTCGTTTTGGAAACTAAATCTCTAGTCATGAAACCTAAAGGCGGAGAATGGCTTTGAACAATGTTCTCTTTCATTCTGCAATTTTTGAACCAACACAGGTGATCTTATTAATGTGGTAATCTTTTGAGTGACAAACAGCAATTTCAACCCTATGTTTGTTAATCACTTGGTGAACTTCTGAGTGACAACACAGGCAATCTCAGCTTTATGCTTGTTATTCAGTCAGTAATCTTTCGAGTGAACAAACAATATCAGCTATCTCTTCAATATGTGAGCACACCAAGAAAGCTTACCTTTTAAATACTCACGTTACTATTTCTAGTGAAGATCAGTGCACTTTAGGAGTTACTTTGCTCTCTAAGAACTTCTTATGAATTTCTTGATGTACAATCTTGTTTCAAAAATTTGCCTCAGGTTTTAATGAATTTCCTTACAAATGTGCATGGTACAGGTTTAGTTTGTACCTAGATGCAGTGATACACCAACAACCAATCACACCGCTCACTATGACCTGCAGTAAATTTAGGGTGTTGCTATGCATGATTCACTTTTTTAATCATTATAAGCATGAAAACATACCTGATTTCAGTCAACAAACATAAAAATGAAACCTCAAATGTTGCTATAATTAAAAATGATGGGCTTTGTGGATTTGTTTTAGCCATTATGGGAACTGATAAGAGTTTCATAGCATGAGATCAATTTCTTACAAATGATAGTTACATTGTTGAAAGTAGAGCTGGGATTGCCTAAGCCTGACCCTCAAAAGACTGATCAAATAAGAACATTTGAGTGCTGGATAACAAATGCTGAGAGATATAATACTTAGCAGTCAGACTTTTCTTTTCTCTCAAAATACAACTTAAGTGCCACAAACTAAGACAGGATGTAACCTAAAGACAAATCACAAAAAATATCTATTACCAAAAATGACGAGTAAAATTGATCACATGATAACATTTGAATATAAATAAGAATATATGTATGAATATGTATACACATAAATAACAACTAAATATACCTTGGTAAAGTGCAGTAAACATTTTTTAAGACCTTACAAGAGATCCAAACTATTTAGAGTTTGTGCAGGCAATTCTTCACTGACCTACCTTTTAATTTAAGGAGCATGTATAATCTTTATAAATAAAAAAAAAAGTCCACGGAATACAATCTCACCTCTATAGTCTTGAAGAAGAGGAGGAGTTGCCCCCTGTATTGGGTAAGGAGTGCCGCTGTGGATACCTTTTAAGTAAATCGTTTTGGACACACTTCCTGAGACACCACATGTGTCTTCAAACGAGTCTTCATCTCCATTAAATGACCACTCTTGGTAGAACTCATCATCTATAAAAGGGCTGGTTTGGGGAGGGGAGAATGAGAAAGATAAACATCATCAAGAGAACAGAGATAAATGCAAATAAAATATCTATAATATACCTCTAGGGGGTCTTCATCTGTTCACTGTTTTTGGTGTAAAATAAATTCACAAGTGTACTTTTGAACCAACAGCAGATTCTATGTTCTGATAATTTGCACACAAAAGCAAAGATGTAAGACTCAAGTCCTAATTTTAAAATGATCCACCGAAGATATCCGCTGTCAAAAGGTGCTTATGAAGTTCACAAAATAATTTCAAAGACTGGTATTTTATAAAAATGTTGATTCTCAGATCTTCACTGGAACTTCAAACAAAAATTTTATAAGAGCTAAAACATCACAACATCTGTCCAACAATTCTTTTTCTAGCACCCATCATTCAGATTACCTGTATTCTGTGACACCAAGACAAAGTCCTATGCTTGCATGGGGGAAATAAAGTATAATTGTATTGTATTTCATATTGTTTCTGAAATGATAAATTAGCCACCTTGCAGAAAAGCTGTCCCCCTGTGTGTGGTGATCTGTGCTCACAGCTGGAAAAGGTTGTCTAACACTTGTGGAGGAGAAAAATGTCTGATTACTGAAGTCAGGACTTAAAGAACTTGGAAGGCTATCATCTGTAAAGGACTGAACCTGGTCCTTTTCTTGTCGGGACTGTGGCTGTCTGGGCATCATCTGATGAACAGAAAGTTTAAAAAAATAGTGTCACACGTAGTGACATTTTATCCCTAACTAGTTAAAAGAAAGTGTTATGTGTATGCCATTTGTTTCCAAAGCAGCTTATAAAAACCTTAAAAGAGTATAACTTGCAAACCTGTACAGAAAAAATTGCTTCTTATTCACATTTATGTTTACTCTGTGGTACACATGGTGATGTCGCTCAGAAGTTTCGTTACTCTATAATATCCCTCCCTTATCTGAGTTTATAGAGAGGTGATGATGAAGAGGGTGACAACGTTTATACATTATATGTATGATACTGAGGTAAATATTTGTATCTAACACTGCATCACTTCCAGAAATGGACATGCTGTTTTGTGAACTTTATGTGGATGACACACTATGTAGTAGTAGTAGTAGGTGTGCATGTGAGAGAGTGACAGAGAGAGAGAGAGAGAGAGAGAGCACTTGAATGTATGCATGCACATGTTATGGTTTTTTGTGTACAGAAATCCAAAAGCTTTATTATATTAAAACATTAAATATTTCTGTTATCACATGTGTTAAGAAAACCTAAAAAAACACACACAGTGTTTTGGACATGCATGATAATTATCTTGGCTAACACTGAAGGAGGTAGCTGATAATGTCTCAAGTCATATAATTATTTACTAATACCTATCATTACCATTCATAGCAGACTTGCCTCTCACACAACAATAGGAAATCTCACCTTCTTCTCAGACTGTCGGCTGGCCATTTCTGCATAGTTAATTGTTATCACCTGCACTTCTTTAGCAGAGCAGCATGCTAGATATTCTCCCGAGAGGGAAAGAGACCTCACTTCAAAGTTCCAGCACAGTTCCAGAAAGGATTCCACATCCTGATAAGTCTTGTCCAAGTTGGCCACCGTCTTCTCTATGATGTGAAAGAGATTCACCACTCTTCCCAACCCAATGGCAAAGTTTCCTGTCAGCTGGCACACATCCAGCGCTGTGACTGTCCCTTCCACAGGCAGCTCGATAACTTCAAACTGCTGTGAGTAGCTGCCAGAAGCATGCAGTGAATGAGACTTCCCTGCAATGCGAACTTTGGTTCGCTGCTTGGAAGCTTTGGCCAAATCTAGGTCCCAGTTCAGGTACAAACGGACATATCTCGAAATGCTTTTCCATGAGCGTTTTTGCTCCAGTGTGATGATATAGTTTTCTGAAATTACAGTCTAATGATCAAATATATGCAGTAGAATCTCCCTACTAAGACCTTCACTATTATAACTCTCTCTTAAATAAGACTGAAAATTTGTTCACTGACCCATCCTTGGTTACACTATATAATAAGACCCCTCTGAGTTAAGACCTGATTCTGGTGCATTTTCAAGTCTTAATAGGGAGGTTCTACAGTATCTCAGAGTCAACAGGACTGAACAACACATACCAGATGAAAGGACTCATCAAAACAGGACTATGATGTAACATTATCATTATGCACAACATTAGAAAAGAAGGGGAAGTAATTTCATTGAATTTTCTTTCATGTTATCAAATTGTGACTGCTGATGAAGGAACAGATACAATTTACAGCAATGCAGTATAGCAACACTGGAAGTGAATGCCTTAGACTAGTAACTGATATACTCTCTTTACCCACTAAAGTGTGATTGTGAAGGTGAACTGCTAACATTAACAGCAGTAGACCAGTAGAAGCCTGGTTAGTTTTACAGTCTTCAGCACTAACTTACAATCACTAACAAGCATATCAGAAATTCTATTTTCATTTCCAAGCTTTTCTAACACTAAAACACTTTAAGGTAGGGTCCTGTAAACCACTTTTTGTTTCTTAAATAGAATTTCATAATATTGAAATAGTAAACACTTGATTCGCAAATCAATTCATGAAACAATTTACCATAACCGCAGGTATTATTAGTAGTATGCTGTTGCCTAAGCCCCAGGGATCTGCCAGCTGCTGTCAAAGTGCATTTAACACTTTGTCATTTCCACTGCACGATAATTATTGGAAAATAAAAATGTCGAGTGCTTCAGTTCTGCTTTGTTTTGCTTTTGGTGAATGGTCAGAACATCTATGTCTACTTTTTTTTGTGAGCATCAGGAAAATATATATACATCATTTCGTTTACTAAGAGAAACCCATTAATTAAAAGCCCACACTTTACACTCACTGTGCTTGTTGTAGGCAAATTTTTCCACCAGGCAAATGGTGCTGAAAGTTCGCAATTCTGTAAAATTGTCACTACTTTCATCTTTCTTGAAAACTTTTATTGTGCACTGACGAGTCGCAACGAAGACGAGGTCTCCGCTGGCAAATATAGTCAGAGGTTCATCTGCAATTGGCAAAATTCGAGCTGCTTTGAAGTTATAGCACTTAAATATCCTGACCATTGTTTTAGCACTCTTCTAAATCTTTTTCAGGTCTACGATTCTCTAGTTACTGTCGCGCTCCCAAAGATCAAGCAATAATTGCAGCGTACAGTAGTTTTTCTACCAAAAAGTTGTGACTGCCGCCATTTTGAACAGCATCAAAGTCATGTGACAGCCGGTAATTTTAGAAATAAAACTAGGAATAGGTTTTCAGAAAATCATTCGTAAATATCCTTATAGAAAAAAAAAATTGTGAGTTGAGAAAAAACTAAAGAATATTTGGGTTTACTCGTTTTGCCAGAAGTTTTTCGATATGAGCGAGTCAACCACGCGAAGTCATCCAGAATTAATATCAGGGCTTTCCATTGCTGGTTTTGAATAACACAGCAGCGACGTGACAGCATGTGTCACCAAGACCAGCAACACATGTACAACGTGCAGCTAATACCTTCTGAATCTCAGAATCTGCAATGATCCCTAGCTTTACTGGTGTTTCATTTGCACTCTGAGAATGGTTCACCTAAAAACAAAATCATTTGTAGACTTTGAGAATTTCATTATAATAGGTATTCACTGTCGTTTTACTTCATGTGTGTAAATATTTAGTATCTGTTAGTGTTATTTTGTCTACATAATACATTTCATTCTTCCAGCTTGTGTCCTTTATCCATCTAGAAGTAACATTTTATCTAAGTCATGTGAAATAACTAATTAATATTATATTGTTATGTAATCTATTTCTAATTATATTCACAAATGTAAAATTTATTGAAGAAACAACAATGCATGCATGCATCTCTGCAGCATTCACTCATTCAGATCTCTGTACAATAGCTTTCAACAGCTTTCTCGATCGAGCGATCTCATCAAGACTTTTCGAATACAATTTTGACAAAGAATCCGCACCAGATGGGCGAAAATTGGACGATAATTTAATTAGACATGCTGCACGAAGGCGATACACCTGCGCAGTCAGGTTAAGTTGACCTCCAGCTGAACCACGCCCCTCTTTTTTGTGTACCACTACGTGATACGCAACGCGAAAGACCCTAATATATCACCACAATAACTCGCCCGAACAATTACATTCCCGTCGCACCATAGACATCAAACAGTAATTGCCAAATTACGCATGGATTAAATTGAAAAATAAAAATAGTATTCAAGTGACATTGATTTTAAGAATAATTATTTTTACCGTTTTAAACTAAAACAGGTGTGGTGGCGATGGGCTTTGCTAGCTATTAATAATGGCGTAGAGTGTGGCAAGTTGGCAATGCAGGATATATGACGCGTTAATGGTGTTGACTGTACCAAACCAGAAAAGAATTTACTGGACACAAACAGAAACATGCCCCTTCGCCACAACAATTTTAAAATTTCCTTTACTTTACAAGTAGCAGATAAAAAGGCAAATGCCATCAACATATACTTTCCAAAAAGAAACATCAAACATGATATGATTATGGTCGCCCCTTTTAATTAATTGATGGGTCAAAGATCTGTAGGGGCATGTACTGACAGCGGGAATCTTCCTGTGTGATCATACACCATGTCGTTGGAAGTCTTAAGGTGGCGTCACTTGATCCCTCTGCATGTGATCCCTCCTAAATTTGCTCCATTCTCCTCCTCGATCAACACGCACTTGACACAGCGAGTCTGCATTTCCCAAAGACTTGGGGTACGCACATACGGACATACGCAGACCACCATTCATATCTTGTTAAGCGAAAAACAGGCTTGACCTTATATGCGATAACAGAAGCTCAATAAGTAAACTCAATAAACCTACTACCTGCCCTCTGGACCCCATACCAACCCACCTTCTTCTTGACTGCCTGGATGTTCTGCTCCCAACTCTCACTCAGATCGTAAACGACAGTCTGTCATCAGGAGTCTTTCCATTGCTGTTCAAGGCTGCAATAGTCAAGCCTCTCCTCAAGAAACCCACCCTTGACGCAAACAGCCTCAAGAACTACCGCCCAGTTTCCAACCTACCCTTCCTCTCAAAAGTGGTTGAAAGGGTCGTTCTAAATCAACTTCTCGCCTACCTCAACTCAAACGACCTTATCTCTCACTCTCAGTCAGCATATCGGCCATTCCACATCACGGAAACAGCTCTGACTAAAGTTGTCAACGACATTTTGTCTGCTCTGGATGGAGGTGAAGTGTCTTTTCTTACCCTCCTTGATCTGTCCGCAGCGTTTGATACGATCGACCATACCATCAATCGTCTCCATGATGTATACAGCATCTGTGGGACGGCGCTGGCGTGGTTCCAGTCCTTCCTCTCTGGTAGAACTCAGTCTGTACTTGTCGCTGACCAATTGTCACCCCCATCAGCATGTCTCTCGGAGTCCCTCAAGGATCTGTCCTGGGCCCTATCCTTTTCATCCTATACATCAAACCACTTTCATCACTCATTCATGCTCACATGATCTCCACCCAGTCCTATGCAGACGGCACCCAATTATACAGTTCTTGTCCTCCAGCTGATGTACATGCCACCATCATGACCATGCAGACTTGCATATCCAGTGTCAAAGCATGGATGGTTCACAACAGATTAAAGTTGAACGACGAAAAAACAGAGGCTCTTCTCTTCAGTAAAAGAAATGCTGGAGAGACAGAATATCCCACAGCAGTTCGAATTGGTGATGTCGACATCCCTTTCGCCGACTCTGCAAGAAACCTCGGTGTTATTATTACCTCTAACATGACACTTGACCTACGCATTTCCGACATCTGCAGATCCGCTTATTCTGAACTCAGAAAAATCAGCAGCTTCCGTCACCTTCTGTCCGATCAGGTTGCAAGCACATTTGTATGTGCCTACGTACTATCTAAACTCGAATACTGCAATTCCTTGCTAGCCGGCTGTCCTCTGTATCTGCTACAGAAGTTACAGAAACTTCAAAACTAGGCCGCTCGCCTTGTCCTGAAAGCGCGCAAAACAGACCATGCCACACCTCTCCTCCGCACTCTGCACTGGCTCCCCATTCAGGCTCGCATCGATTACAAGTTGTCTACTCTCTGTTTCAATTTTTTTCACCGGCGCATGCGCCATCTACTTTTCAGAACTTCTTACAATCTACACTCCAGTGAGACAGCTCCGCTCCTCTTCCGACGATCGCATTCTCTCAGTACCCCGCATCAGGACAAAAACATATGGACAGGGCATGTTCACCTTCTCCGCATCCACCCAATGGAACTCACTTCCCCACATTATTCGCCACTCCCCATCACTACTGACTTTCAAACGAAACTTAAAAACTTTTCTTTTCCGGAAGTACCTTGACTGACGTCCCGATTGCCTGTCTGCATTAACTTACAACTTTCTCTGTTCATCGTCTCTTATGATACTTTTCCACCCATCTGTGACTCAAGGACGATCTGTTTCCCAACCTGTTGGTCAGTGTTGCGTTCATCTCTCCCTCTGTGTGTGTGTGTGTGTGTTTCGTTGTTTTCACTAGAGTGTCTAGGTCCATCGTCCGCGCGAAGTGTGCATGAAATGCGTTCTCGCGCTTTAAAAATCCACATTTTATTTATTATTTTTTTTAATTTAATACCCGGTACCAAATCCTAACTCTACCCTTATAATTACCCCCATCCATTAAAAAAAAAGTGTAAGCTATGGGTTTCGAACCTGTGACTTTTACCACTCACAATCACCACTGATTCGACTCATCGCTGTAACGATAAGAAGTGATGCTGTGTGGAAGTCATGGTTTAAATTATAATCTTGTTGTTTGCAACCGGCATGGGCACCATATTTGGTATTCCGCGCATGCGTGCCCCAAGTCGGTGGGAAATGCAAACTCGCCGCCCGCGCAGTTCTTATAGATAAATAGTTTTATTCTCACACGTTCTGGCATGCGGGCGATGGGCTACTAATGGACGAATGTACATCCAAATAACTACTCATGGCCAGGGTCAGGGTCGGGGGGGGGGGGGGGG
>SMGT01013167.1:34673-49787 GCA_004794575.1 Lanistes nyassanus | reverse complement strand
GTTATTGGTGTCGGTGTGCACAGTCTATACTGCAAGTTACACGTTCTAGTTATTGGTGCCGGTGTACACAGTCTATACTGCAAGTTACAGGTTCTAGTTATTGGTGTCGGTGTGCACAGTCTATACTGCAAGTTACATGTTCTAGTCATTGGTGTCGGTGTGCACAGTCTACACTGCAAGTTACATGTTCTAGTTATTGGTGTCGGTGTGCACAGTCTATACTGCAAGTTACATGTTCTAGTTATTGGTGTCGGTGTGCACAGTCTATACTGCAAGTTACACGTTCTACTTATTGGTGTCGGGGTGCACAGTCTATACTGCAAGATACATGTTCTACTCATTGGTGTCGGTGTGCACAGTCTATACTGCAAGTTACACGTTCTAGTTATTGGTGTCGGGGTGCACAGTCTATACTGCAAGATACATGTTCTACTCATTGGTGTCGGTGTGCACAGTCTATACTGCAAGTTACATGTTCTAGTTATTGGTTTCGGTGTGCACAGTCTATACTGCAAGTTACACGTTCTAGTTATTGGTGTCGGTGTGCACAGTCTATACTGCAAGTTACAGGTTCTAGTTATTGGTGTCGGTGTGCACAGTCTATACTGCAAGTTACACGTTCTAGTTATTGGTGTCGGGGTGCACAGTCTATACTGCAAGTTACACATTCTAGTCATTGGTGTCGGTGTGCACAGACTAGAGTCGCGTGGTGTCTCGGTAAGAATGTGGGGGCTAAGGATGTTTTACAGATGTTTCTCTTAAAAGGTTTTCCTGCCTGCCAAGGTCTGATCTGACATGAATGAGTGTTGCTTTGCTCATTGTTAGTGGACTGAAGCACTGGACTATCTTAACACAACACCTGATAACTACTTGTTACTCTTCAACAATCATCATCAAATAAAACGATTGGAGATATAACTGTTTATTTTGTATTAAAAATACACATCCAGGAAAACTGACAACTTTCTTCAGTTCTGCACTCTGGCAGTGAGCCAAATTGTGCCGAGAAAAGCAAGGAACTTAGGAATGTCAGCAGTAATCAACTCACCACATGCTGGGATCTGTCATAAATACTTTAACAAATCCCTGATCCAAATCACAGAATAATAAACCACAACGACTGCTGGAAGGATGTAGGTGAGATCAGGAGACGATGACACCATAGGAAAGCCATGGGACTACATAAGTTCATGATCAATTCTGCAGAAGTAAGAAAAGTAACAAAATGCAAACCCCTTCACCTCTTGTCACCCTCCCATGCATACTGAGTATCTTCATTTTATAAATACAACTGCAAGACCCCAAGACAAAGCATTCTGGCCAGGTATGCAGGGGTAGGGCTGTCGCACGTCTCACTACAGCCATGGTATGGTCAGCTGACAACTCCCCCCTTGCCCAGGTACAGAAGTCTTAATATTTTACATGATAACTCAGTCTGAAACATTCTCAAATTCATTATTACATGTGGATCTCTTCTGGTGAAAAAAGTGCCGTTGAGCCACTTCACTTGCTGCTGACGTGTAGCTGTTACAGGTTACAACCCAGCTCAGCAGGGATTGGATGTGTGGTCAGGAGGTGTACAAGACCCAAGAGAAAAGGGGATGTAATCACAAACACAGCTTCAGACAGTATGAAATTAACACTAGCCTATATATTGCAGCCAAATATGTCCAGTATGTGCTGCGAGATGAAAACATTTCCTCTGTTGTAGAAACAATTGACCTGCAAACTAGATGTGTTGTTTTCAAAACAGTGAAGTCCACAAAGCTGTGTCAGGGGATTCATTTCTGTCCTGCAGCACATTTCCAATGACACACTGTCCAGGACATTCTACACAGAACACACTCCTCTTACTCCTGAACTGATTCTTGCAACAGACTGATGTAGCAAACAACAGACTGATGTAGCAAACAACAGACTGATGTAGCAAACACAGCCCCAGTGAAACCTATGGGCCAAGTGCAAACCACGTGAATAAGATCCCTATGGCATCTGCAGCTCTGTTGGGGGGACAAGCTCAGCAGCCATTCCTGCTGCAGACTCGACTCGCCCACGGGGGTTATCTTTGACTGGACACATCACTCTGCGAGTTTCTGACTGTAAACAGTAAAGTCTCTTCGTTTGCCTCATCTGATGTATCGGAGGAACTATCTCTATTTTTGGTGTTCAATGCAACAAGTTCTGCAGCGCGGTAAGAGAAGCCACTGCTTCGCTGGCTGGCAGCAGCTTGTCTCCAGGACAACGCTCGCTTTCTCCGTGCAGACGTTTTACGAGATCTGAGCACCAGGAACAACGACCAGATGTTGAAGCTGACGCTCAGAACGGCGATTACTCCCAGCACGCCTGTTATCCAAGTCCACAGTCTGCATGAACCAGACACAAATGATTAGTGCTACAGTTTTGACTTGATGAAACCTAGTTCAAACTCATAAGCTTTCTTTTGTCTTTCTCATCACAGATGTGTTCACTGCCTCCCCCCCCCCCCCACTCCACCAACTGATTCAACTGATCGCTAATTTGCTTTCACCAAGCTTTTTTTTTCAAGGTATGTCTTTAGAAATATGTCACACTTATGGTTTAGAAAAAAAGTTTGAACCACACCTACTTCCTGAAGATTTTATCTGGAAAGGAAATTGGCTAAGAGTATACATAGATGAGCCACATCATCATCAACTGTGCATTTGTCTAGGACAGAATCACTGATATTCTCAGATCCAAAACTCAACCTCCTGGCAATAAAAATTAGGACTACTATGTACTCATTTAACTAGTAAGGACCTCAATAACTGAGATATATCATCTTCTGAAGTACTTGTAACTGTAAAATTCTCCCCACCCACCCCATATTTAATAACCATGCCTGACAATTTCTTGTTGCTGTACCAAAGCTATTCAGGCATTGGAAGCCTGCTACAGGTTACAGTTACATGCACTGAACCCTGAAGGGACATGTCACGTACAATAATCTTAATCTTCCCCCCCTCCACACACACACACACAAACACACAGAGAACAAACTGATGCATCTGTCACGTACATTTATACATTTACCTACATTTAAAGCTACATGTGGAAAAGGTTATTGCTTATTCTCTGTGCACATGAAACAGCATTTCATTTATACTTACATGTGGGAAAAAACTAATACTTTTTTATGCAAAGGAAACGTTTTACACTTATTTACATGAAAAAATGTTTATCTTCCTATAATGTGCACAACACAAAATACAGATGTGCTAGTTGTAACAGAATAGGTCTGATGCACCACATCAAATGCTTCTACCCCAGTCTCACCTGCCCAGAACCACCCCCTCGTCCAGGCACAAACCTGTCAAACATCTTCATTTATCCTTATTTGTATGCAGAAAAAGTTCGTCCTTTTCTTGTCCATGCAAAACTCCTGTTTATTTATAGTTGGATGTGTGCAGAAAAAAGTTAATCTTTACTGGATGCGACCTTTCTTACTGATGATAGTTCATGTTACAAAACTTGTTATTACTTTCACTTTGTAGAAAGGCATAATTTTGTTTCTATACTAGCACCAGCATCTCGTCTTTCCTGATCAAACTTCACACATCACGCAAACAAACGTCGCAAGCAGCTGTTGGAAAAGACGAGGAGAAGCAGGAGCGCACAGAAGCTTGCCGTCTCACCGGATCTGATCACTCTGGTCAGGCACAAGCTTCTCTCTTCTGATTGCAGCCTCTGCTAAGCATTCCCCAGCTACAACAACACAGGTTTCAGGTCAGTTTTATATCATCTGCACAGCCTCACACTGAAACGTGTGACACTGTGGTGTCTAGTAAAGTTTAAGAATGAAGTTAAGGAAGACTGTAAATTGAAAGTTTCAGACGTCTTTATCAAGCAAGAAAATTCCAGGATCATAATGGCATTCAGCACTGGTGATAGAATTGTTGAACATCAGTCAGCAAGTCGGCTCCTGTTTACCTTTCTGGTAACTCTCTTTCAGGCTAACTGCACCACAGTGGCCCGTCACATGATCACAGAAACAGGTGTCTGGACATTTGCATATCTGGCTGCAGTCATCCCCAAAGTATCCATAGGAACACACTGCAAAACACTAGGACAATGCAACCCCAACAACACACAGCCCCAACAACACACAACCCCAACAACACACAGTCCCAACAACACACAGCCCCAACAACACACAACCCCAACAACACACAACCCCAACAACACACAGCCCCAACAACACACAACCCCAACAACACACAACCCCAACAACACACAGCCCCAACAACACACAACCCCAACAACACACAGCCCCAACAACACACAGCCCCAACAACACACAATCCCAACAACACACAGCCCCCTCCATGGTTTTAGCTTAATACTGGTGTAGCGCTACTCAGAGGACATGATTAGAATGCAGCTGGTACGAGGAATTATACAAGATGCTGTTAAATAATACCCTAGAATATTATGTTTAACTGCACCACAGTGCACATAGACAAGACCATTCCTTCCTCTACAACGATACTTATCAGATTCTCTCTCTCACTCGCGCTCACAGGCAGACATGCACATGAACATGCATCCATTCACACTCAGATGGACATCATGCACACATGCACAGACAGACAGACACACACACACAGACATACCGGATTCACAAAGCATGCCCTGGAAGCCAGCAGCACACTGACAGAAGCCTGTCACCGGGTCACAGGAACCACCATTAAGACAGCGACAGACCTGCGCGCAGTCGACACCATATGTGCCCGTTGGACACAGGTCCCTGCAAGTGCTGCCTGTCCACCCCGCCTGACAGCGACAGCCATCTGCAGGTCACAACAACCACATCAGTAAAGCTGTTTTGTGCTTGGGCCCCACAGCGTTTACCAGTAATTCTCTTTCATGACAATTGTAACTAAAAGTGGTAAGTACCATGTACATGTACACATAATAACAATGTGTTACAAAACTACACAAATACCCACAAATGTCAAGGAATCCATGAGTATAAAGATGCATGGGCAAAAAACACACAAAATTCTGTCGATTAGACAAAGACAACAATTAGACTGACCGGCACTAACAGGAATTTTTACAAAATCCATTTATTTTCTTGTGTCAGGTTGACCAGACAAGGTTTCTCACCCTCCCCACAAATTCCACGGCCGCTGCAGTTCATTGGACAGGCCAGCATCTCACATGAAGCTCCCAGCCATGGTGGCCGACAAACACAAGTCCCTTGCACACAATCTCCATGGGCTGAACAGTCCTCAGGTTCGCACTCAATGTTGTGTACACACAAAATAGTCGATACCTGTCTAGCACAGTTCCACTGTTTGTTTTCACTGCAGACAACAGTGTAATGAATGATGAGACAGACTGCAAACTACAATTACTGCAGGCAACAGTGTAATGAATGATGTGACAGGCTACAAACTACAATCACTGTAGGCTGGTGTGGGTTGCCAACACTGAGAAATGATTCTGTTCAATCACATTTAACTTCTGAATCCTGTGAACGCTCTTTTCTAGCAACTATTTTTGGGGGTCGGGATAGTTAAGCTACTGTACCACTGACTGATGGGTTCTTACCATAGATGGGGATAATTAAACTACCGTACCACTGACGACAGATAGTTCTTACCACAGATGGGTATACTTAAACTACTGTACCACTGATGACTGATCGGTTCTTACCACAGGTGGGGATAATTAAACTACTGTACCACTGATGACTGATCGGTTCTTACCACAGGTGGGGATAATTAAACTACTGTACCACTGACGACTGATTGGTTCTTACCATAGATGGGGATAATTAAACTACTGTACCACTGACGACAGATGGGTTCTTACCACAGATAGTGATATTTAAACTACTGTACCACTGACGACAGAAGGGTTCTTAACATAGGTGGGGATATTTAAACTACTGTACCACTGACAACAGATGGGTTCTTACCACAGATAGTGATATTTAAACTACTGTACCACTGACGACAGAAGGGTTCTTAACATAGGTGGGGATACTTAAACTACTGTACCACTGATGGCAGATGGGTTCTTACCATAAATCAGAAGGATAGTTAACTACTGTACCATTGATGACAGTAGTTACCGAGCCTCCTCCATCCAGGTTGACTGCATTGACAAAGCCCAAGTCTTTCAAAAGTGATGCAAACTCGTACAGATTCACTCTGCAATATGGTTACGATCTCACTGTCTTTATATGTCTTAGTGCTGAAAAAGTCATGCTAAAATCAAACTTAGATTTCTAATGTTTTGAAACTGGCAAGCAGAGAAAAAAGTATGATGTGCTAAAATTGTGTCAACACAAGTTTTTCTCAATTTTTTTCTGCAAGGTTTCCTCCAGGTAAAGGCACAGCAATGTCTGCTTGTTATGTTCCCTGACAATAGCATTCCTGTTTTATCCACTGGAATTCTCCTGACAACAGCTTTCCTGTTTTATTAACTGGAATTCTCCTGACAACAGCTTTCCTGTTTTATTAACTGGAATTCTCCTGACAACAGCTTTCCTGTTTTATTAACTGGAATTCTCTCGCTCATGGGTATATCCCCTCTCTTTACAAAAATCCCAAACACATCCTGCAAATATTTTTTTCCGATCAGAATTTTTACACCAAAAGTTACACCACACGTTTTAAAACATCTATAGTTGTTACTATTCCTTATATTCAGAGTTGTTTCCAGGATAGCTATCCTTCTCTGTTCTGCAATCTCCCTAAAGTGTGATGTAACCTTTTCTGTTCACATTCTGTGTAAGATTGCAAGAAAGACTACCCTCTGCTGTCAGTTTTTCCATCCACTTGCACCATGAGCACACGTCCCTGGCTGTCATGCCCCACGGCTGTTCGTGCAGAGATCACGTTGACAAACCTCTCCATCGTTCCTGTTCAGTAATGTGCAGAACAGAGACCACAAAATCCAGCAAGTCAGCAAAACACTGGCACAGTAATGATATCATCATAGGGTCGATATATTTTCATGCAAAATGTATGTGATTGTTCACTGTTCAACAAATTTTTTCATAGGTATCTGCAGCATGCATGTCTGTCTGCTATCATCATGACCGATAGCACTGGTCAACACATTTTTATAAAAGTCATGTTACTGAAATAAAATTAGTCATTTCTTATCAATTGTTATGTGCTCAACACGAATATGACAGTCAAAATGCACAATTGGCTCTAGTTTTTTGCAATCTGCAATAATTATTGTTTACATCACGAAATGCATGCCAACAGTAATAGGCCTATGGTTAATACCTGTAAAAAATCAAGTCATAGACTACTTCTTAGATTTCTTTGCCTGTCTCTTGTACAGCTGTTCGGGGGCATCTCTGGGAGTGTCCAGCAGTTGTCAGCCAGCATGGTAGTGGAGAATTTCCCCTGGTATCTTTGTTCCATTGTTGCGATATCTTGATGAAAACGTTCGACATGTTCATCACTAACCATACCTCTTTAACCTTTGCCTCGCTTATTTGAAGGAATTTTTTCATGCAGGTTTCGGAAAGCTGGTGAAGTCCGGTCCATGGCTTTCCCAAAGTTGTTTGTCAAACCTAGTTTGATGTGAACGGGTGGTAGCAGGATTTTATGAGCCTCGACCAGAGCTGGGTGCTGGATATTCTCCAACTGCTACATTGTGTCTGCGAGTCCGTTCCTTCCGCAAGTTGTCCAGTTCCCTTCCTCAGCTATCCCACTCACATAAGAAACACACGTATATTGTATATCCCTGCTGCAGTCCCATTAAAAGGGCAACTACCTTCAAATCACCATGGAGGTGTCAGCTGTACTTGTTATACTCAATGGAATTCCGTTGCTGCTTTAAGTTATCGTATGGATAAGTCCAAATCACCAACCAGGTCATTTAGTTCTTCCTGTGTTATTCTGTGTGGGGTTGATGATTCACCACATTGAAAATCTGGATCACTGAATGCTGACGGACCAGGAGAAGAACAGGTCAGTTCACCCTCGTCCTCATCAGCTGAATCAAGAGAATATTCTGCTGGAGGTTCTGGAATAGGAAGTCCCTTACCATGTGGAACTGGTCTCAATGCAGACGGAATGTTTGGGTAAACTATTCTCGACTTCTTTTGCTTCGTTATTCCGCCGGAAAGAGGAGGAACCAAGCAGAAGTAACAGTCATTTGTGTGGCTGCTTGGCTCTCTCCACACTATGGGGACTGCAAACGGCATTGATGGTCTCTTGTCATTCAGATTCAACCACTGTGAAAGCTGTGCTGTACATGTACCACAGCATATATGCGGGGCCCAAGGCTTGTCTTGTTGCCAATCTTGCATCCGAAGTAAAGATGAGAATTGATACTTTCCTTCTGGTTGGCAAATGTCACTTCCCCACAAATATAGCAAAAATTGTCCACGGTATAAACGCACTTTCGAGGCATTAGTGTTCTGTATTGTAACTAAATGGATAAAATAATAACAGTTTTATGTAACAGTAGCTTAAACTGTATCGCACAAAGTCTGAAATATTTTAAATGCTCAACCTTTCCGACTGGGCTTTATATAGTACACTGCTGACGTCAGCTTACTTCAGCAGCCGCCTGGCAGTAGTACTGCATTGCATCAGAAAATGATGGAATCAGCTCTGGATGATGTGTGCATGATGGTATTATGCAATGTGATGCAATATTACACCATTCTAGGCTTATTTAGGATGTTGTTACACTCCTACTGGATAAATTTACACGGTGAAACATAGAAAATGAACTATATGAAATATCTTCAAAACAAGAGCCAATAAAAAATGTTCATGGTCATATTTGTGTTCAGCACACCAAGAAACTACGTATTAGGACCGTTTGAAGTCAGTAACCATTTCAGTGTTGACCAGCATAGCCTTTAAAAATTGGATATTTTAAATCAGAACACTTTTGTTTATCTGTTTTGGCGCTTAACAGAAATAAGAGACAGAAGATTTGCTGTCACGGACATGCCTTTTGTCAACTACACGACATATCAACCCTATCCTTTCTTCAAGTCCTCATTGGAAAGGTAAAAAAATTTCTTCAGGTGCAAGACAGCATCACTTAACAGGTAGAGTGCACTGTCCTTGAATCATCTACCTGTTTCCTCCGAGTCTGGACACTCAATCTTCTGGCTCTCTTCCACATACACTTGTCCCTCTCGTACCAACCACACAACCCCTCCAACCAGTTGTTGGAAGTTGAGACTGAGCAGGTCAATCTCCGACAAGTATCTGGCAACAAGCAACAAACAACCCCACTAAAAGTAAACATCGTCTGACAAAGTAAAAAAGTGACAAGTATTTACAACCAAACGCCAACCCTCTATTTCTCTCAGAAAGATATAACAAGAGCATGTAAAGTCATTCCTAAGACAAGAAATTTTTTTAAAAAATACAGTATCAATACAACAACCTAACTTGCACGGGGCAAAAAGCACCACAAACAGCAACTCAGTCAAAATCTCTGGGCTCTCCCCGCAGTTAGTGTAGCTTCCTTCACTGTCTCACAATCATCAGGTCCCCCAGAGATACACGTATTGTTGATTCCTCCGACTGTCACAATATTAGGCTGTCCCCACAGCTGTTTTTGTAGTTTTGTTTGACAATGTCAGAATACTCGGGGTCTCCTCATAGACAGTGTAGCTTCCAAAATGGACATCTTCTGAAAATATCTGCTGGGAAGAGGAGTGACAGGCAAAAAAACAAAAAAAAAAACCAAAACAAAACGTAGAGGCATAGAGAGAGAAAGGAGAGAGAGAGAGAGAGGAAAAAACAAATTGTGGTTACAGTTACCTGCCCCGTCCTATTTTTCCCTACGGACCCTAAACGTTTTTGGTCACCTGCTCATAATAACAAAAAAAAAGTGCCTGCAGTCCACTGATATGTGAGCTATCATGGAGCCTACAAAGGACGTAATTTTGCACTAGGCCTACATGGATAGATTCCCTTTCTTTCTAAAACCCAAACCTAGTGACCTACCGACCCTATTTTTTGCCCATTTAACCTTAACCACAACACTGGTTTTGGCCTAAGCATAAGACTGCAGGAAAGGGATGGTGGTGTGGGATTAATGTGTGAAAATTAACTTTCTTGTCTGCAGCACGGTAGACTCACCCTGTAAAGAGAAAACCATCCTTAGTAACTCCAAAATGAGCGTTCTGGATGCCCTCAGAATCTCTGACCAGTCTGCCGTCACTGACAATGTTACCTGTCATGTAAACAGTTTGTCAGGACCAACCATAGACTGTATATATTGCAACACTTATATACACAGCCTTGTGTAGGTGATGGTGATGCATTGCCAGCAACCTCTGACCACACAGCCATCAACACAAACTTACTGTCTGTAACACTAACAACCTTCCCCAGAAACAGCATCCTCTACAAGACACTCTGTTAGTACACTGCTGCCTTTACCGTAACATGCACATTGCCATGACTTTAAGTGTTATCTACAGTATAGTCTGTCATGGCCAGCAATGATGAGCATAACCCGTCATAACTTATAATGTTATTCATAGCCCGTCACAACTAATAAAATCATTCATAGTCTGTCACGACTAATATTGTAATAAAATCATCAATAGTCTGTCACAACTAAAAAAATCATTCATAGTCTGTCACAACTCATAAAATCATTCATAGTCTGTCATGACAAACAATGTTCAACAAACCTTGTCGTGACCAGCAATCTACCTTTCATAGCAAGTAATATTTGACCAGTTTCACATTTCAACTATTCTGTTTTCAACAAAAGACTGCTACATCTGTCACAAGCATACCAAGCTGCAAAATAATGAGAACTTAAAGTTAAAGTAACAACTGAGTAAAACACTTCTTGCTGATAGCAGGTATTTCCAGTCTGGTCAGGTTTATTATGTAACCTAATCACCATGCAAAGCATCTTTTGTTGGTTGTGATAACTTAAAAATATCAAAAATTAAGATATTTTTCTGTTCAATAATTTTAGACCAAATTGCAGATGTAGCATGCTGAATACTGTGTACTTGTGCTGCTTAACTCTTTGCACTCAGAAAGAAATACACACACAGATATATATATATATACTAAATGAATGAAACATTGTGTACTTGAGACGGGTCTGCGAGAACAAGTTTTCTTTATTTACTGATCGTAGTTTTCTAAGCTGGATTTTCAAGTTCAAAACTATATGGTCATACTTTTATAATGGCCCTGTGAGTTTGAACACCAATAGTTTTGACATCTGAAGTGTCAGAAATGATGTTTCATGATGTGAATGGTGATGAAAATGTATTATTCTTCCAACACTGTGAATAACTCCTAATAGGAGTGTTAGATCAAGAAATGTTGGAAGAGTGACTCTGATCTAAGGCACAGTGACAGTGTTTGCCACAGAGTTCAGTCCTGGAATACTTGGATCGCTGGATTCCCCAGTTTCACCACTAACCAAAAGTATTTATATTTGTTAACATATTTAACATAAGAAAATAATGTAGCTTAACTGCTGATGTGAACTTCAAGCATGTCAAAACCTGCAGGTACAGCAAGGACGATGCATGACAATCACGCTGAGGTCAGACGGTTATGGTTAAGAAGCCAACATCACGACAAACAAAACTGGTCTTCTATTTTGGACAGACACAAACAAGAAAATTCAGTTGACCAAATGCAAATGTCAGGCACACTGTGGAGTTGAAAACAGACAACTACTGATTGTCTCTCACCTAAACACCCCCCTGTGTGGGTGTCAAAAAAGCCAGCATTTGCTGCCACAATACAGCTGCGTGACAAAGCCGACTGCTGCACAGTTGCTCTCTGCTCAGATCCATTCCTACAAGTTCCTGGATATTTGGGCTCCAAGACAGAAAGTGTCTGCAGTGGATTAAAGACTTGCTGGTAGTGGAGATCAACTTCACGTTGTTGGTAGATGTACTGGCCAACTTTGGCTAGTTTGTGTTGGACCTCCACCACAGACACTGCTGCAGAAAGGTTTCTGTGGGCTGGATGCAAGGAGTAGGTGATGTTACCATAGCGAACATGCTGACATTTCATGGTGTCTCTCTGATTACGGTGGATGGGTCCATGGTGGACCAGGTAAGGTTGCAACACATCCAGCTCCAGCGCACCAGCATTGCTGTCATTTGTGACAGAGGAGACAAATGTAGAATAAACTAGAAACAAATAGCGGCTCTACTGAATATGTATAACACACCACCACAGCGTTCCCACAGGCATTCAAGCAATAAGGCAGGCAAGCTCTAGCAATGCATGAAGGGGGTGCCATATTCAGGGTCCAATTACTGTTTGATTGGTGTATGATAGGTGTGTTGGAGAAAGTGAGCACAAATGTGTTACTGTACAGGGGTTTGCTCTGGTGTGTAATATAATGGTACTGGTACACATTGTTGCAGTGTGCATATCTACACACGAATGTGTGTGTCTGTGTGCGCTTGCATGCATCTAAGCTATGCTGAAAGGCATAATGTGTCTGGTATCATTGGATCTTAACCTTTTACTTCCAGTTCCTCTTAACTTCTGTTTGTGTAAACATAGTTCTACACTGTTCTACTTCTACAAGCTTAGCAAGAGAATTATCTGATGGAACAAACAAGATACTAACAAAATACAGACCTGCCTTCTCAACTCTTAATAAGTGAGTGTTTTATCCTTTTTTGAGCTGTTGCAATTACATAAGTGTTTCACGGGATTGTTGTTACTTATTCATGCGCCGAATGTAACATGTTGTTATTAATATTAGTTATGTATCTCACCTGGTTCTCAGTACTCTTGCACTACTCTCTTACCTTTTCTTGTCTTCTGACGGTTCCGAGTTTGAAACACCCAGTTTGGGCTGCTGCAATGTCCACATCAGAAAAATGAACACCCACAAGAACATTGAAAATATAACATTACTGTGTGCGTCTGCCCGGCTTCCGAAGCATAAGGTCACGTCTGCAAGAAGTTGAGAAATACTAGTGGTGTAGTGAGTAGTGAAATACTCAAGGACAGACGTCTCGTTCCTACGCTTACAGAATCTTTGAGTCAACTAAGTACAATTTTTTTCTGAGAGCATTCCTGAGGGCTTTTACATAAGAAAAATACCTATTACAGATCACCAGAAATCCTCCTTAGCGTGCTGGATCTGAGTTATCACGACGCACCCTAACTTCCCAGAGGAAATAACACTAACAGGATGTAACAGCTGCATGATTCGTCTTTGACTCTCACAGTGAGAGAAACTATGAAAGATTGGTCCCCCGTGCTGCTTCTAGCATTCAAAATAAAAATATTGTCCTTTCTTGTCATTGTTCCTTCACAGTTCATATCGAATCTTGACGCATTTGGTTGGTTGCATTTATAGCCAAGTTTCTTATAGATAACTAAATTTTAATGAAATTGTTAGTGTTGTGAGGAATTTGCACAACAGCATGGCGACTTTACCTACAATCACAATGTCATTGAAGAAGGTTTTGTTACAAACGTTCAACAGAAATTCGGGTATTTTAACACACCAGTTAGAATGTGCAAGGTAACAATTTACGTGGAGGAAAATTTAGTTTTGTGTAAGCATGGTTTTATGCATATGCAGGCGCGTTGATTTAAAAAAGACCCGGCGATATCTATTAATCTAGTATTTTAGTCATTAATTTATGAGTGCAGCGTTAGGATAAAGTATAGACTAGTATAAGCATAGACATTTCTATGGTATATTGGTATACTATAGTATTCAATAATTAATGTCAGCATTGTAGTAGGACTAGTCTACGAACTCAACAGTAGTATTCTAGTAATAAAACTATAATTGTAAAGAGCCTATACCCCTTTGTTAATACAAGTCCTATTGTCATTTTCTTAAGTAACCATTATCGGAACTCTTGTTTTTCTGCTCTTTTCTATTTTATGATTCGACCGTTGGATTGCTTGTGTTCTGTGGCACCAAGACCAAGTCCTATGCTTGCAATTGCATGTGGGAAATAAAGTATTATTGTATTGTATCCGGAACCACCAAAATGGTTGTAGTACAACAATAATAGCACTGAAGTAATGCCATACTCCAATCATTAAAAAAGTTTCCATGTCCAAAATTTATGTACCTTTCTCATAAAATGCAGCTGTTAATTACTGTGATGGATCCGAAGCTGATGAATATTTATTCAATTATAAAGTTTTATGGTGATCAGATTATTTGTGTAAGATTGTCTGTTAATCCAAACCACGTTAGTTCAGATATCATGGTGAATCACTAAATGCCTTTAAAATTTTATTTTTTACTAGCCAGGGGACCCAGCACTGCCTGGGTTTTTTGTTTGAATAAAGGCTGGTTTTGAACCAATGACACCCCCCCTTCAGCCACCCAGCAACACACTCTGCACCCACCCTGCCCCACCAACTCTCCACCTGCTGTCACCCCAACCACTAGCACCCTGCTAGCACCACAGTTCTGGTATAGAGCTCACCATTTGATTAGCTACACACATCCTAATCCCACCCGTAACCCCTACACTTCCCTAACCCCCACTCTACCCTTCCTCCCCTTGGAAACACCCTCAGCCCCCTCCCCCAAAAACACTATCCAGGTATAGAGCTCGCCATTTGATTAGCGACACACAACATGAACTTTTAAGTTTTGGCTTGTCAAGCGAGGCAAGGAAAAGTACTCTTCATACAAAAGGGAACTTTGGTGATCTCCCTTGCACGCTGATGGCCATGTATATGTAGTGAGGGGGTCGTCATATTTATTATTTCATTTTTGTTTAGGTCTCGGTACAGGTTCGAAATATGGCCTCTGGCCATCTGTGGATGAAAACGAACCTCTGTGCCGAATTTGGTGTGGATGGGGTCAGGGGTGCAGATTTGTATAAGAAACAGACCCCCCCCCCCCACCACCACCACCACCACACACACTCACACACATTCGGGTTTATATATTAGATATAGTAAACTACACTGACATCTAAGTTTAATATCACTAGTACTTTTGAGGACAATTATTTTATATTTTTAATGCTTTCCAGATCAGTGTATGGTAGTATATTAACTCTTTGGCGACTATAGCGCCGGTTAACCGGCGGCGGCGTAAATGAGCCAAGAGGACGCGGTGTCGACAAACTTACGACGAATTCAAAACTTTGCAGCGACGCAT
>SMGT01013167.1:0-14089 GCA_004794575.1 Lanistes nyassanus | reverse complement strand
CGCGTGGTGTGGCGGCAACTTTCTGTCTAGCAGTGTGTAGAAGTCTGGAGGGATAGTTGCGGGCGAGGAAAAAGTCTATCATTCTGTCGGATTGTTCATGGAAGTCAGTGTCGTCAGAGCATAATCTACGGAGTCTCAGAAACTGCGAGTAGGGTATGCTGTGCAGGGTGGAGGGTGGGTGAGATGAGTGGAAATCGAGGTAGGAGTGTGAGTCCGTAGGTTTGTAATGGATGGTGCTTGCAAGGTAGCCGTTCTGCAATGTTATGTTGATGTCGAGGAATGTGACAGAGGTGCATGAAATGGTTTTTTTCGTCGTTTGTGTGTCGTCCTGATGAAGGGGTAGTGCCCCGAAACATGTAGATTGTCTTCGTCTTTGTCCCTTTCTAGCTTGGTACAGTTCCCTTGTTTTACATTTAATTTGGGTTTATATAACTCATGCCTGTGTGGCAAAGGTCATTCATGTCTGTGAGCCACAAGGTCACACATACCTGTAAGGCACAATTTACGGTCACACATGCCTGTAAGGCACAATTTACAGTCACACATGCCTGTAAGGCACAATTTAAGGTCACTCATGCCTGTAAGGCACAATTTAAGGTCACTCATGCCTGTGAGGCACAAGGCCACGATTTCTGTTGTCCGCGAGACAAGAGCTGTACAGGGACGCCAGCAATTCACATGTAGGTCAGAGTCTACACAGATTTGGAGAGGTCGGTGTGAGGTTTGCTGTCTTGCCAGGCAAACAGTCACAACGAGGTTACTTTCAGGATGTGAGGTAAGGAATATTAGTGTCTGCTCCAGGGAGGCTGAAGGTCGAGGTGTCGCCATTATTGTCACCTTTGTATACGAAGATGGTTTGTGAAGTAGACGTTTTGTGTTCGTTCTCTTGGCTTTTGTTTTGTTGTTTTATTTTTTGCCATTCATTGTTAGCTACATTGATCGGATCATTTTCTTCCGAAACATTGTCACGTGATTTTGTTTTCAAGGCGTAACTCACTGGGTGGTCTCTAAGCTTCGCCGGGTTACGTCCAGAGTCAGCTCCGCCTTCTCCACTTCCGACGCTGTGGGCAGAGGAAAAACACGATTGGCTACATGACCAAACACGTAAAGCCTCTCTCTCTCTCTATCACGCACGCACGCACGCACGCACGCACGCACGCACGCACGCACGCACGCACGCACTTTGGGACAAGAAACTGATCCAGGTGATTACAGCTGAAGTAGAAGGTTTGTTGGTTGGTGTTTGTTGCTTAACGTCCCGCCGCAAACTAAGTTCACATCAGGACAGTGTTGCTTGAGACAAGTTAACGTTTTGCCACACGTGGGACTGCTGTCACGACACAGACTTCAGTCCCACCCACTCACATTATACTGACACCGTCCGACCAGTCCTAGTACTGTGAAAATCAAACTGAATCCTGAGGTTATATTGTATGAGATTTTCTGCATATTTGCTTACATTAAAAATCCCCATTCTACACACAGGAACCCCATTATAACTGAACGGTGCCATCCTTCGGATGTAAGTCGCTGACAGTTGTGGGCATAACTGTACGGACGTTCGGTTCCGACTATACATAATTTCCCGTCAGGCAGTTCTTCCGTCTGACGCTGCTCGCGGTTCATGAACGTAAAGCTGGCGTACCGCCGTCACGCCAGGAAGCCCCACCTCGTATCTCCAGATTCCGGACACGGTCCTCCAGGTGAGAGTTGTTCCGCTCCAGCTTTTCAATCTGCTCGGCCTTTCGTTTGACTTCCTGTCGCAGCTTCTCTGCTGAGTCGCTGGCCCGGTGTAATTTGTGCTGCACGTCTCCCACAGCGGCCTGTAGCTCTTCTGCTTGTTTCTTGTAGTTCTGGAACAGACTTTGAACTTGCAGGAAACATTTAATGATTTGCAGATTCTGCCGCGGCCTTTGGGAAGAGAGCTGATCATACGGGTACGTACTGCCGTGGTTACTTGTATATTCAATGAAAATCAACACGCGCTGATTGTCTGTTTTAAAGATTGTTTTGTTTCCGGTCCCTGTTTGTTGCTTCCGTGCATGTCATCTCCAAGGCATGTACGATAAACACCATCGCACACCTTATTACGAAAAGGCGCAAAGGGCAGGTGGAGCTCTCGAATCTCGACAGACTTCCTCATCCCCCATCTTCATACTGACCTGGTTCTCATTCTGCTCGTGTTCCAACTTCGCGCGAAGGTCTTCGACTTCTTCGGTCTTTGCCTTGATGTCTTTCTCCCTGGAGACAGGAAATGAGAACAGTTCACAGTGACCTTACCTCCATGGAGACAGGAAACGAGAACAGTTCACAGTGACCTTACCTCCACGGAGACAGGAAGTGAGAGAACAGTTCGCAGTGACCTTACCTCCATGGAGACAGGAAGTGAGAGAATAGTTCACAGTGATCTGACGTCCATCACCGGTTTGCACAGGGGACATTTTTCGTACCAACTCTAGTCACGTTTGTTACAAAGTGATGAGCGAGACTGGGGTCAGTGCAATCTTTCTGCCGTTCTAAGACCATTATCTTAAAGTTTAACTACATTTGTTGCTTCATATGATTCAAATGTCCACCAGTCCAGAGAGTTGTGCAGGCGGCGTACACAGCGCGATAGCGAGGAACAAGTTGTATTACAACACATTCCCCCTGCTTGTTAAAATCCGAACCCTGTGCACTGCGGCTGATCGTTTGGCCAATACTGCTCGCGGTCAGCGCACGTCATGCCTGTACTTTCAGGGTCAGCGCACGTCATACCTGTACTGTCAGGCTATTTCGTCTGGACGATCAATGTGGAGCTCACAGGTAACTGCCGGTCTAAGGGCATGTGCAGCACGCTGCTTGTGTGCCGACGACCAGATTAACGACCAGAACGATGCTGGTGAAGCACATCCCATTCCCCAAACCCATCCCCACCTGCACCAAGTGTGCGTTCGACAGTAAGTAGCGGAGTTTGTGTGGGACGCATATCGCGCCGCGGCCCAGTGAAAATCTTCCGCTGGCAGCCAGAGGCGCTGTTCCAGAGACAAAAGAAGGAAAGAAGGATAATACAAATGAACGAGACAACAAACACATGGACGACTTGGGTTTCTGCAAACAGGACATAATAATAATAATACACAATAACACGCGTGGCACCTCTACTGGCATCTCGGTGTGTATGACATCGGCCATTGACACATGTGATGTATGTGTGCGTGCTGCCATTGGCATGTGTGCTGTACGGACGCGTGTGACATTATTTGGATGTATAATGCATAGGTGCGTTATGTAAGACATCACTGACACGTAGGTGTGTGTGAGACATCGCTGGCACGTATCCATAGCAGGATTTGGTAATGGCCGTGTATGCGCGGGACAACGAATCTCTATGGCTGTAAAGATGACTAAACGGGGTCTTTGCCAGCACGAGTGATACTAAAGCTGACAGTGAGCGCCAGGTACTAAAGCTGACAGAGCGAGTTTCAGGTACTCTGTGTTTTTTCATGTTCGCACACGGCCGACTGCATCCACCCAGGTGTAAACTGAGAGAACGAGACGCGCTTTCGCTAATGGCGTGCCAAGTCGCGCTTGGATGGCTGTCCGGGTAGAATGCATAGCATAAACGGGTACTTACTCAGGTGACGTCTTGCGAACTACCTCGGGTGAAAGCTGCGTGAAAAGGCTTTCAGTCAGCGCCGACTTTCTCAAAGACTGAGGGGACAGTCGCTAAGTTTGACCCGCTAGTGCGCGCACGCGTACGTGAACAAACATAATTAAGGTGGTGTTACTTGGTGCAACTTTAATGGTTCTGCAGAGAGAGAGAGAGAGATCACGCGTGTGCGACCGGGCCGGAGAGATAAGTTTCGAAGATCGAAAACGTTGTGTGTGTTTTTTCTAATATTACACAGCCGCTCTTTTGCTGTATCAATCACTATGGCAACGACTCCGGGCAACACACTAGCATTATTGCAGCTCGCGGTGCAAAGAGCCATTTCTTTCTATACTGCCCACAGGCTTGTATCTTATGCCCACAGGCTTGTATCTAATGACGCACAGGCTTATGCCCACAGGCTTATGCCCACAGGCTTGTATCTAATGACACACAGGCTTATGCCCACAGGCTTGTATCTTATGCCCACAGGCTTGTATCTAATGACACACAGGCTTGTATCTAATGACACACAGGCTTGTATCTAATGACACACAGGCTTGTATCTTATGCCCACAGGCTTGTATCTAATGACACACAGGCTTGTACCACAAGACACAATGTCGTATCCTGTCCTACAGTGCTGTTTACAACCACGGGCTACAATCTTTGTTTTACAGCTCCGGGCGATACATGTTCTCTGGGTACGTGTTTTCACGACACACACCAGAGTGATGGAAAGTGAACCTGACATCCCACGGCGAGTGATGGAATTTAAATACCTATGACGTCATCTCTATAAGGGAGAGAGAGACACACACACGCACACACGTAGAGAGAAATAGAGACCGACCTGTAGCACAGATATCGGACATCTCACCTGTTCCGTTGGTCGATGAGCGAAGAAGCCAGAGCGTGGAAGCTGCTTCTGTGCTTCTGCATTGCGCCTTCCACGCTGCTGGTACCGCTGGCGGTACCGCCCGCAGCGAGACTAGCGGTACTTCCAGTACCGACACCACCGTTACGTGGTCTGACACCAGCACTACGTTCCCTGAGACTAGCGGTACTCCCAGTACCGACACCACCGTTACGTGGTCTGACACCAGCACTACGTTCCCTGAGACTAACGGTACTCCCAGTACCGACACCACTGCCGCTGTTACGCCGTCCACGCCCGGCGCTGCCACGTGGGGCGACTGTCGCCGTGCGGCTGGTGTCTGTGGAGGCAGGAAAGCTGTTGGAGGCTGTAACCACTCTCCGCCACAGAGCTCGCCGTGTGAGCAGGTGGGTCTGCTCCATGTCAGCTGGCGGTGCCGGGGACGCTCAGGTGGCGATTCAGGCCAAGCCTCACGCTGCAGTGCCGCGCCCAGTCTGACCTGCACCGCTCCTTGGCCACACGGTATGGCACTGGCCGCGATCTGGTGACGCGTTCAGAGAAACCTGTCTGCAGACGCGGTCAGACAAACTGTTTCTCTGTCGCTGAAGATGTGGCAGCACGTGCGTGAAGTTCACGACAGCAACTGGCCGCTGTGGCAACCGGACCAATCAGTAACATGTCCGAGTCAGAAGTCATTTTCCTGCGGACTGATCAGGAGGACACATCGCTGGTGTCGGGAGGTCGTATAGGAATCTCCGCTGGCCGCTCGTCTGACTGGACGGCAGCGAACAGGGCGGAAAGCATCAGAAGAGGATTTTGTTCTCAAGCTCACCCCCTCCCGTCCCTGCTTTGCAGCTAGCAGCCTGGAGGGGGGGGGGGGATGGTGCGGTCGGAATGGAGAAGCGTTCTATTTCTGGGACCAGACGACAGAGCTGTCAGTGAGAACCAGCGGGCCACGCCTTTCTGTCAATCATGTCACGTGACTGCAGGCGAAGAGGACTGCCCTGGAGATGAATTCCAGTGAACTTTGAGACCACATCATAGTATAACCAGTAATGTCAAGACCCGCGGCAAGTGATATAACTGTGTGATGTCAAGACCCGCGGCAAGTGATATAACTGTGTGATGTCAAGACCCGCGGCAAGTGATATAACTGTGTGACGTCAAGACCCGCGGCAAGTGATATAACTGTGTGATGTCAAGACTCACGGCGTGTGATATAACTGTGTGATGTCAAGACTCACGGCGTGTGATATAACTGTGTGATGTCAAGACTCACGGCGTGTGATATAACTGTGTGATGCCAAGACTCACGGCGTGTGATATAACTGTGTGATGTCAAGACCCGCGGCGAGTGATATAACTGTGTGATATCAAGACTCACGGCGTGTGATATAACTGTGTGATGTCAAGACTCACGGCGTGTGATATAACTGTGTGATGCCAAGACTCACGGCGTGTGATATAACTGTGTGATGTCAAGACCCGCGGCGAGTGATATAACTGTGTGATGTCAAGACTCACGGCATGTGATATAACTGTGTGATGTCAAGACCCGCGGCGAGTGATAAAACTGTGTGATGTCAAGACTCACGGCGTGTGATATAACTGTGTGATGTCAAGACTCACGGCGTGTGATATAACTGTGTGATGCCAAGACTCACGGCGTGTGATATAACTGTGTGATGTCAAGACTCACGGCGTGTGATATAACTGTGTGATGTCAAGACCCGCGGCGAGTGATATAACTGTGTGATGTCAAGACCCGCGGCGTGTGATATAACTGTGTGATGTCAAGACCCGCGGCGAGTGGTACAATTGTGTGATGTCAAGACTCGCGGCAAGTGATATAACTGTGTGATGTCAAGAGTGAAAGGTGGTCTGCGCGTGCATGCCCAGGCTTGGGCAGAACATAACTGGAAAAAGAATGTCGCGTCCTGATCGAGTGCAGTCTATCAGCTTAGATGTGTCATTGCTACCTCGCGTGTCTCAACACGTTGAGTCCGGTCTGTGAAGTGTGATATATTGACACAGTTACGCTGCTTACACAGAAGGTGCCATTCTGCAAGGCATTGGGAGATTTCACTGTCTGCTGGAGGCAGGTAGGATGTCAGACCCCTCCCCCTTCAGCCCTGATCAAATTTTGTGGCTTAAGATGGGTAGTCGGGAGTGTTTGGGACAGAGTGCCATGCAGGGGAGAGAATAAAAGTGGTGGGGGTATAGGGGGTATGGGGGTATTCGGCGCAGTACTGTTGTTAACTCTAGAACAGGGGAGATAAACACGGTGACGAAGACTGGGGTTGTCAGCGAATATAATGAATGTAATATTTGGTCTTGAGCAAACGACAATAAGTATATTTGTATTGAGAGCCGTCTTCCGGCTGAATGGGTTAGATCGAATCTCTCCGTCACCAGCAGGGCAGAGCAACGTCTGACGTTAGTCCGAGACAGAAATATACTTTTCCCCTTCAAAATCTCCAGAACAGTCTGAGTTGGGTATGGCGGCCATCAGTTAGTGCTTGCCAATAGAACCTCCATACTAAGCCAGTTCTTATCGATTCCTTTCGTCTGTCCTCGAGGTGTAGATCGATGTCTTTAACATCACGAGACAGTGACCTGAATAAAAGGTGCGAACAGTCCTCCATACCTTGCTACGTTTCAGCCCCCCCCCTTAATCTCTAACTTTCTCCCACTCCCCTCCCTCTGCTGGCCTCCTCTCCGGCCCCGCGAGCAAACCACGCCAGGCACAGGCCACGCCCCGCGAGGTCAGCTTCCGCCTGCCCCCTCCCCTTCCCACTTCCCCCTGTCTTTCTCTAGGAGGGAGCGACAGGGTGTGCTGCCGGGGAGGTCCTGACGCTTCATGCAGTCGCTCGCAAACGACTGCAGGGATTTCGCGGACAACACGGGCCGCAGCGGGTCTCGCGGACAACACGGGCCTCAGCGGGTCTCGTGGACAACACCGGCCGCAGCGGGTCTCGCGGACAACACGGGCCTCAGCGGGTCTTGCGGACAACACCGGCCGCAGCGGGTCTCGCGGACAACACGGGCTGCAGCGGGTCTCGCGGACAACACGGGCCGCAGCGGGTCTCGTGGACAACACGGGCCTCAGCGGGTCTCGCGGACAACACGGGCCGCAGCGGGTCTCGCGGACAACACGGGCCTCAGCGGGTCTCGCGGACAACACGGGCCTCAGCGGGTCTCGCGGACAACACGGGCCTCAGCGGGTCTCGTGGACAACACGGGCCTCAGCGGGTCGCATACTTTCGCGATGCTTGGGGACAGCGGCTTCTGTGGAAGTAAACGCGGGCCGCGGGCGGCTGGCAGCCATCGACGGGTCACCCCGCGGGCCGAGGGGGAGGGGGGTGGGGGGTGACATTGTTGCAGGTGTGACGAAAGTTGACTGGACTAGTATAACTGGCACGTGCACATGGACGTCTGTGGTATTTTCGTCAGTATGCGTGAGACAGCATTGTTCGGACCAGCAGGGAGGTCCTTTGATCAAAAGAACAGATCGCTTTTGACGAACCTCCACGATAAGTTGGGCGCGTGTTCCATCCCTCGCTAGGAATAATCCAAGATGCCCTAGACTCTGCTTATGACATCAGTACCTATACATATAGGTGACTGCACATAGTGTACATGGTGGTGAGGAAATAAATATACTGGTTGGTTGGCTGGTTATTTAAAGGGACAGTGCTTCCACCTCGCGGTGATTTCACATTATGGGGGATGGGTCCTATTACTAAACTATGCACTGAAAAAACCACCAGACTGATGGCTGCAGTAAGATGGCCAGTGCGGACGGGCAATTTAATGTGCGGGAAGAAGGCCGAATGAGGTTTGGACAATGTGCAACTCCAGGAAATAGTTCTTTGCCACACCTGGATTCGAACCAGCAACCTTCCATCTGCTAGTCCACAGCTCTACCAACCGAGCTAACCAGGCCCCGTAATAAATATACGCAGCTGTTGCCGCTCTTTATACGAGCTTGAAAAAGCGCAGAAAAACTGGAGCCAATCAAAATACAATCTTACGTAAAATATGCTAATCTCTTAGGGTCACCACTGAAAAGGTTGGAGCTTCCTGGAAGATCTTTACTGCCTATACCCCACCCCACCCCTCCCCCAACCCCCACCTATCCCCTACTCTTAGCCTCCACCCTAACCCACCTCTTACCCTTCCCCTACCCCCCCCTGCTCCCGAAACATCCCCCTCTCCCTCCATTCCCCCCGCCCCCGTAAAGACCTGCGAAATATAGCTCGCCATTTGATTGGCTCTGCTTTTTACACATCCTAAGTAGAGATCGTCATTTGATTGGCTCCAGTGAATAAGCGCTTTTACGTGGTGATACCTCTGGGTGGAAAGGATTTTGCAAGCCGAAGCAAAGGTACACAATCGCTGCGTTGTACAGAGGTTTCGAGCCAGAGTTTGCTCCCTTCGAACAGCGGGAGCCTAGACAGCTCAGGTGGTAGAGCTGCGGACTAGCAGGTCGAAGGTTGCTAGTTCGAATCCTGGTGTGGCCAAGAATTATTTCCTGGAGTTATACATTGTGCAGACTCCATTCGGCCATCGCTCCGCACGTTAAACTGCCTGTCCGCACTGGTCATCTTACTGCAGCTATCAGTCTGGTGGTTCTTTCACTGCATAGCTTAGTAATAGGACCCCATTCCCTCTATAGCCCACCGACCTGATATGCACCCAGTTTGTTGCGGGACGTTGATCAACCAGCCAACCAACAGCTCACCAAGCTATTCCAACAGCCAACCAAGCTATTCCAAACAACCAACCAACCAAGCTATTCAATCAACAATCAATCGATTCCAACAACCAACCAAGCTATTCCAACAACCAACAACCAATCTATTCCAACAACCAATCTATTCCAACAACTAACAACCAATCTATTCCAACAACCAACCAATCTATTCCAATAATCAACCAATCTATTTCAACCAACAACCAAAGTATTCCAACAACCAACCTATTCCAAAAACCAACCAAGGTATTCCAACAACCAACAGCCAAGGTATTCCAACAACCAACCAATCTATTCCAACAACCAACCTATACCAACAACCAATCTATTCCAACAACCAACCAACATATTCCAATAACCAAACAATTCCATCAGCTCGCCAACCAATTCCAACAACCAACAACCAATTCCAACACACAACCAATTCTAACAACCAACAACCAATTCCAACACACAGCCAATTCCAACAGCCCCTTTTGCTACAGCTATCGATGGTATCTTCCCTCTCATCTACCCCCACTCCTTTGCCTGTGTCTTTTTCTTTGTATGTGCACGTGTCTGTTTGTTTCTGTGTTCGTCCGTCTGTACGTCTTTCTCTGGGCCAAGGCGTGCTGATCTGTTGACCTGTTTGTCGGTAAGTGCGTGCAGTTTGTGTTACATGTGGTTTGTACGTGAGTGTGAAGCGTCAGGGAGTGTCTTAGCACAGCACTCCCCAAACAGCCTGACGGGGGGGGGGGGGTAGTGTGTGGACTTTGCTCTCATCTCATCGCCTGCCTCGGAGTAAGTTGCCACTTTTGGTAATCAACTCTTCTGAGAGATTCTTTTCAACCCTCCACCACATCCCCCCTCCACTACACCCCCCCTCCATCACATCCCCACCCCTGTTTTCTTTCTCCTTCCTTGTTTCTCCTCTCGTGTGAGAAAGTTTGTGTCTGTCTCCATGTGTGTATGTATACATGGATGTGAATATGTACGCGCGTATCTGAGACCACAGTTACAAGATTTGACAAGAACAGGTCAGAAGTCTGAAATCTCTTACTCAGACCAGTAGGCTGGAACTGTTCACTGTAGGCTGCATGACAAAATGCTGAAACGCTTCTCGCTGTCTGGCAGCACACCATCGTCACTGAATAGAAATTATATCTCTCCTTATAAGGCGTCACCGCTATATAATGCTACGAAGCCAGTTCTACAAACAAACTGGCACCAGGGGTACTGTGATACAGACACACGTTTGAGCAGATGCTGGGGGAATAGGAAGGGGGGTGTTAAAAAAGGTGGTGGGACGACGAGCTGGGATGCTGGAATCTCAGAATATTCCTTCAAAAGAAAGGCCGGGGTCAGAATAGTAACTTACTTATTCTCGGCTTCTCCATGGCGTGCTACACTCTTGCAGCCGCAAGTCGGATCTGCTGCCAGTGGCGCCTCCATTCTGTCACTTTGTCTGCAGCTGGCTGTAGGGCTGAGCTGTCAGCACAAGCAGCAAGTTCAGCGTTGTCCGGCAAAGCACTTTGTTCACTCCGTTTCTCACACTTTTTCACGCAGTCTTTACCGTCAGGTTTTGCAGGTGTTTAAGTTTTTGTAGGTGTCAGCTAATACCTTCTTTTACCTTCTGTTTCAGCCTTCGTGGGACTTTCAGTGACAGTCTACTTGCAGTTTTGCAGGCGTTCTCCTTTCAGTTCTACCAGACGTCGAGTCCTACAAAGTTCTTCACAACAGATAGCAACGTGCTGTCACAATTAACACCTGCATATCTTAACTGACTACCTGAGCTTCGCCTCCTGCAGTTCTCCGTCGCCTGGCTGCGAGACAGGTTGGTCCGAACGGGTGGTGCCCTGCCTTAACGCTGTCGAGCAAATGAACTTTCTCGTCCACCTATTCATCACCGCTCCCGGGCGTAGAGAGTTGGTCAAACACAGCACAAGCCATTCGCGATGTCTGTGTGCGTGTCTCACTCCGCAGAGTTGGACATGCTGCCAGTGGTTAGTCGGTGTGTTTACTTTAAGTGGAATGTGTTTATGTCTAATCAGGTGTATTCACGAGCTGTCACTCGTAGCTCGTAGCTGGGCGTTTCAGATCGGGTGTGTTTATGAACTTTCACTGGTAGCCTGGCTTTTCAAAGCACACGATCACGAACCCTGTCATCTGTAGGTTGGCAACTCGCTTCGCAAATATCAGGTGGCAAAAGGAAGAGAGAAAACCTATATAACAATATATATAGAGAGAGAGAGAGACACGGAGAGCGAGGTGTGGAGAGAAATTTGCATTGTTTTATTGTCACATTGTTTTATTATCACGTTGTCTTATTGTCACATTGTTTTATTGTCACATTGCTTGTGCGCGTGGCCTTAAGAAAGCTTTATATTTACGAAAAGTAGAAGGAATGACTAAAGTCTAAGGTGGGGGGGCTTTAGGTCTTCAAGCACCCATACCTTTTAGTCGTCCCCCCCCCCCACAACCACAACTACCTCAAAAAAGGGAAAGCGAAAGAAATTTAGACAAGAAGCCTAAGCAATTTCCTAACCCCGTAGGGGGACAGAAAAGACTCAAAGCTAGGAACATGGCCCTACACACAAGGAGAGAAAGATATTGCGACTCCGGCATACCCACATGATCGGCTTTTCAGACACAACAGAAGCTTTATTCATAACATTTATAACTTATATCCCCACGTACGTCTACCGGTTGGCCCCTTCCCCCGCCCCCACCCCACTGGGCCTGGCAGATCAGATCCGGCCTGTGAGGTGACACGAGATATGCAAATCGATGTTTTAAGAATAGCGGCTTATTATAAATGCTTCCACAGAACTATTTCTGTTGTAGACATGTCTCCAATATTATTTCGGGCGTGGCGAAAGGTCCTGTAGAGCTATTTTTAAAAATATAAAGGGCACCACAATAAACATTTCGCAGCAGTAGAAATGAAGTCGGTTGTGCTCTGTGCTAGGACACAGCCGCGATAAGCTCCGTGTGCAGCTGAGAACCCGGCGGCCGGGATGCTGCTCATTGTCTTTAACCAGGACCCAGTTTTCAAATCATGACAGTAATATTTTGCAGTCAGATTGGACTGCTGGCAACTCCTTTTCCACAGTTACTTGGCTGCCAGTAGATCTGGTTTGTTCTTTCGCTTCCTATTGACTAATTCATTCATTTCTAGGAGCTGTGTCTACACTATTTACGACGACAGAGATGTAAACAGACAATAACCCTAACTGTACCCAACCCACCCTACAGCTCTCCTACCCCCACCCCCATCTCCTCCCCTGTCCCCACACCGAACAATATAGATAAATAATAAATAGGGGAAAGTGGAAATAGGGGAATAGAATCACCGTGTTTTCGGCTGTTAAGCCCAACATTCTGACCACACGGCTATCCTCAAGGACGGCAGAATGCGCATATTGTGACTACAAGAAGCTGCTCAGTGCTCAACCATCGTCTGCTACTGTACGCCAGTCCGTAATTTCAGTGACGTCACAGTACACTACAGTACAGTACAGTACAGGAAACTTGGTCGATTTGGCCATCGCCCTCGGTCCCCAGACCAGAATCTGATCAATAGTGTCGAAAACGAAATTCCCGAACGCCAGTAAACTGCTGCCCAGCAGACGTGACCGTCAGACAAGTGACGTCACATTCGGCCATTGCCCTGGAGAGGACTGGAAACAGGAAGTCAGCTGGCTTTGTGCTGCGTGATAACCATGCTCCATTTCTCTGTGTAGTACAACATTAGATCTTGTACAACAGTATCGGCAAGCTGAGTTTTCCCTGTTGTACTCTGCACATTTGTCTTGTACAACATTCCCGTTGTTTGGGCTGTTGGTGTAGGTGTTTGATGTGTCTGCGTGGTCCAGGGGGTCCTGAAAGTGACCTTCTGTCAGGTACACATCGTGCAGATGACCTTTCAGTCAGATTTGTGTAGTTTGAAATGAAGTACGCCACAGCTGGGTACCAGCCCAATATGGCGTCTTTCGGAGAATTATGCATGAATGTGACCCTTGAACTTTTGAAGGTGAGTGAACTTCCGGCCTTGCCAGCCGACTCTCTTTCGTGTGTAACGTGGCCGCACTATGTCGACCTTACTACGAAGAAATATCGTCGAATCTGTTGCGTACCTCCGTGTACTGTAATAAGTTACAATTAGTGCCCAGCTTTCTCCTTCCATGGATTTCCCAAACATGAATTAATAAAGAAGCTCCGGGCGCGTGAGAATTGGCAGAGAGGAACCATCCCTCTAGACGAGTATCGCTGTCAACATCGACTTCGAGAGTTTGCTGTGCTACGAGATCCCGATGCAGTCATTTTAATTCTATTTGCTTCCATTGCCATATCCATCTTGCAATCAGGAGTAATAATATGATTATCTTTTTCTTAAAATTTGGTGAAAAACGCACAAGAACCACGTACATCACAGATTCAGTGATCACTACGAGCCGTTAACTGTCATTGCTGCGTATGAGGTAATGCTGAAATTCAGTTCCAGCGCTTGTGATTAGATATCATTTATCAAGTAACAACAGTGCAGTTTCTGAGCAAATTCAAGGAGAAAAATGTGATCTGCTACAATTTTTTTTTTTTTTTTTTTAGTGTATTGCCTTTCCCTCATTTAAGTTGCTAGATATTGAGCGGTGAACAATTGTAATGGCACACATCTACCAGTCTGCGGTGTTGTCATGTTACGGAAGGTTTTTCTACAGCGCTATGGTTCAACTATGTGTTGTTTCCATTTTTGTCTTTCACATAGCTGCGGAATCTTTCATTCAAGACAAAGTGACGCAATAATCATACGTAGGTTTAGGAACAAAAGACGTCAGGTTGATTGTCA
>SMGT01013166.1:31255-49856 GCA_004794575.1 Lanistes nyassanus | reverse complement strand
TTCCGCAGAACACAGAGACGAGAAGTGACCGACGACAGAGCACCTACTCTGATCACTCTTTACTGCAATACACAGTTACGATACGTGACCGACACAAGAGCACCAACAGTGATCACTCCCGAAACTACTGCTTTACTGCAATACGCGGCTCTAACGCTATTCATCGATCGACACAGAAGCAATGACACTGTACGACCAGCACTACCTCTCTGAACCCTCTTTTGGCATACCCGCCCGGCCACTAGCTTATGACGTCACCTGACTCCGGCAGGATAAAATCACCTATCTTACATCAACTCGAGTCCCAGACTCTAAGATAAGTATTTGGACAAGAGCAGTCTTACTTATAAGGCACAGTCAACAGTCACTTACTACTTTGTCTCGTAGTCGGCGCAATACACTCCAATGTATTCGCGAGATCTGCTACTGAAGCTCTTTCCACGTCTTTGGCTAAGATGGCAAGAGTTAGAGGCTCGTGTGTCCTCCGATGTGTCCCTGGGTCGATGTGTCGATCCCGATCGCTCTCCTATCCTGTGTCCCGATGGCTCTGTGTGTCGATCTAGCGTTTTTACCTCCTTATGTAGTAAGCGTTCTGACGCACTACCCTCAAGTAAACCGGTTCTAGCCAGACTAGGGGGAGCAGGGCAGCCTCCATGACCAATGGCGTAGCATTACCCCTACCTAAGTGTTCAGAAAGAGCGGAGCGATTAACCTGGTGATGACGTATCTCTCCCCTACTAGCTGACGAAAGGGAGGAGCTAAAAGGCTTACCTAGGAGTGACAGGTAATAGCCTAGGGTGACACGTGACACCATCAATCCATCCATCCATCCATCCATTCATCCATCCATCCATCCACCCACCCATCCATCGTCATGAATCGTCATCAATCCTCATCCATCCATCATCCAGCATCCCGAAAAGAGCAACAAGCCGTCTTCCCTTCTACTCGCAAACTTTAATACATGTACATTTCACGTCACTGTAGGGGCACAGGACGGACCTTCCCTGCCGATGCAACATGGACAAGCGACTCAAGAAGAAGAGCTCCGATGATGAGGATGATCAAGAATAAATCAATGAATCCTGTCCGCTTTTCCTCAGCTCTTGAAATACACTCTTAGCATAATGTACTTAACCTTTCGCCCTCGCGTCCCGCTGAGATGCTCACTCCACTCTGGTGCCAGAGCGACTCTGACCACACATAAATCTCTACGCGCCCACTCTTGCTATGATTTTTTCGGCATCTCGTTGCCTAACCAATCCGGAGAAGGAGCAACTTGTTACCGTCGACCTGATTCGCTCGCTAATGCTGAATGCATTCTGACGACAAGTCAGGCGCATGATGCAACTAACCACGGTATGCCGGCTAGGAGAGTTCAGGGGCCGGCTGGGTGGGCGCCTGGGTGTATGTAACCACCACCCGGCTACATATGTTCCCAGACTCACAGAATGCGATTTTTTCTTCGCTGCCACCGTTACGTTTGCAACTGGCGGTTCATACCCTGCAGAACTCTTCTACAACTTAATGGTCAGCTACACCGAGGTCTCACGCGGGTCTCAGTAGAGTCTTCCACATGTCCGTCTAACACAGCTGTCATTCCGCTATCTGCTCATCTATACGCATAGATTACATCTGGACTCATCGACTTCTCTGTTCAGTTGGTCGGTTGGTTGGTTATTTTAGAGGGACAGTGCTTCCACCTTATGGTGATTTCGCATTGTAGGGGAATGAGGTCCTATTACTAAGCTATGCACTGTACCAGCTGCAGCAAGATGACAAGTGTGGACAGGCAGTTTAATGTGCGGAGAGACGGAGTCTGCCCAATGGAAATAATCCTTGGTCACACGTGGATTCGACCAACAACCTTCCACCTACTAGTCCGCAGCTCTACTGAGCTATCCAGGCCCCAATAGACCCCCTCCCCTCCCCCTTTACACGGCCCACGGGGATCATCTGTAGGCCGGGGGTGCGAGCGACCCAGAAGGTCGAGACTCTCCAATTCATCCAGGAACGGGTCTCGCTGACCGAACTGCACACGATCCCAAAACCCTACCTCCTCTCTGCTGTACGACCACTCTCCTAACCAGGGTGGCGGAAATACTTAGGGTGGACTTCTGCGAGTTACATTACATGCTGACAAGGTAATCTCACACACTTGCTCAATCTTCACGCTAACGAGCTGGGAATGTTATAACAGCTTTCAGCTAGGTTTGGCCTGTTTCATCGTGTGTGTGTGTGTGCGCGCGCGAGAGAGGGAGAGTGGGGGGTGTGTCCTCGTGCACGCTAGGCAATGTTATGGAATAAGTTTATGGAACTGAGTCACCCTTTCTATGAATTTGTCTTACTTGTGGTTTTGTGTATTAACCCCTGTTAGTTCTAGTTATTGTTTTTCGTTGGGGTCTTTTTTCATCTTTCGTCTTTTCGTTTTACTTCTCTTTCTTCCTTTTCATTCATTCATTCATTCATTCATTCATTCATTCATTCATTCATGCATTCATGCATTCATTCATTCATTCATTCATTCATTCATTCATTCATTCATTCATTCATTCACTCATTCATTCTACTTAGTTAAACCAAAACAGGTTTTCACAACATCATAGTTTATAATTCTATTTGCATTGTTGTTGAAACAAGAGGAAGAAAAAGATGCCCGACACTTATGATTGCATGTAATGTCAATAATATTACTTGTGTGTATTTGACCTTGCAGTCTTTCTATTTCTCCTGCTTCTCGTCGTCCCTTCCTTTTAGTGAGAGAGGGACAGACAAGCGTCAAGTAACAAGGGACAAGAAGGCTCAATCATCAAAACATGGGTACCTAGTTTGTAGCATACACAACCAATCCGACGTTCTTAGCAATAACTGTCTTTATTTCAAAAACAACCCGACTTGACAACTGTCAAGCCATATATGACTGCACAGGCTACCAATCAGCCCTATGACTAGACAAGGCTGGAGTTCAAATTCTGTACAGACTTGGCTTTTCTCTGAAACATTACTCCTGGGGCAAGGGAAAAGGACCTGGAAGGGAGCTCGAAGCCCAAATTGGATACAGTTTTTGCTGCTGACGGGTACATTCGCTACGAAAGTTGTATGAGGCTGCTAGAGTCGTCTGGCTGGTATCATGAATGGCACTTGTGACTCCACCAGGCCACTATTGGTCATCAGCGACGCCCGTCTACTATCACTGGAAGTATGGACCTCGAGACAGGAAATGCTGATGACATAAAACGATGATGACATTATCATGTAATGTATGGTTTACACTAAGGTTTATATATATATATATGCAAACACTGAGACTCCTTAGGTTGTCTGCATGCTTTCATGAAATCGTATAATTGTTTCTCGGCACGGATGGTTCTAAGGTACAAGTAAAATTATAACAGTGATTATACTGCTAAGGAAATAAATGCTATTAATGGTTTAAATAAACGCACTACATTCACTAAGCTTAGAAAGTATAACAGTTTGGAAGAGTAGAAGGGATACGACCACATTCGGCAACATTGGTCTCCTGCAGTAGGTTTGGAGTAGGAAATAGTATCATAAGGTAACCTACAGTTTGACGAGGGCAGGTTTATTTCTTTATTTACACTGGAAAAGGTATAATGTGTGCAGATTATGTCAGCTTCAGGCTATATGGTCTATGAGAAGATTTTAAATAAATTATATATAAGAAGCATATTATTACAATCACACTTTCGTAGAACTTTAAGTGTATCTGCTAGATTCGCAGAATGCAAGCACTACAACAACAAAATTTAAATTTACCACACAAAAAAACTAATGTCGTAGACATCAAATTATTAGTGAATATATGACTACCATTTTCATTCTGTATAAACATTTGTACATAATCTCTCCATTCTCTGCCTCCGTCCATCTCTCACCCGCACAGTCACAAACTGCCGCGATTTCTAAACCTGGATCCATGACACTGGATCGCCGCCCCATTCTAAGGACAATTTGTGAGCCTCATCTACTTTAAATTTGAAAAAATCCTACCATATTTCACGTACAATAATTAAAGAATTTTATCTTTTAAAAGTTGTCTGCAGATCTATGTGGCGGAATATGATAGATACTGAAAAACAAAACTGTATGGGAAAAAGAGGTTAGTGACGTCCCCCCCTTTTTTTTTTAACAAAGTGCATTAAAAACAAGATGTTCCGAGATATTCTGACGAGATTTTGAATGGGCATTTCAGCTCTTAAAACCAATACAAACAGGTACAAAATAGTCCCAACACAAGAGTTGCACTGCCCTCTATACAAGACAGAAGTGGACGAAGAATTCAATTTCCTTTTTACTTGGGATCATTTAAAAGATTTTGAGATTAAGATATCTTCCATACAATTTATTTTTTATATAAAATTGCTGAAATCTCTTGAAGTATGCAATGCAGTCTCGCTAATTAGAAAAAAATAAAGTAAAGCTGGATATTTCCCCTCTGTTTCTTATTTCTTCGCAAGGATGCTAATAATAATAATTGATAGCGAGAGAGGATGGGAACTCTACTGCTACATTTAGCGTATTAGCACTTTTATTGAGAGCAGTACGACGTTTAGTATCCGACAGTCAAGATCAGAATTTCAACATCTTTATTTGTCTTTAGCATATTTTATCCTTGAAAACCGTTCTTACGGGATATTATTTCATTAATATGTTTGTTTTGTTGGTACAAGAATTCCACGACAGTAAAATTATATCAAGGCAATTAATATCATTTGTAAAATTGTCATCAATAAACAAATTAAACGTTTTTAATTAAAATTATAAACCACTTATAACAGCTCCTTACCATCTACCAGAAAGTTCTCGAAAGTCTCTTCCAGCAGCTCATCTTGTTGCTTTCGAGGTTGCAATGCATTCCAAAATTCTACCCAGTCTTTGTCTTTGAACGGGCGAAGGGTTACCCCACTTTTGGATATTAATCTAGCCAAACACCTACACAGATCCACAGCGCTAACCTTCCGACCTTGATAAAGACCATAATAGTCCTGAGAGAGCCCTGAGAACACAATCTCTACCTGTACAGCCAGACCATTAAAGTGCAGCTTGGGTGAATTCACAAACGTCACTATTTTTTCGCAAAACTTTCCACTCGGTGCCTTACTTAAATATAATGTGATTTACTGAGAATCGAACATTTTTCGATCAAGCAAGTTCTGGAAATGGTTGATAAAAGTATCTTCTACTTGCCCGTCGCTACCAGTATCGTCCTTAGCTCTAAAGTAACACGTGACACCGCCACATAAGTACTGAGCTACAACGCAGGTAGAATTTTCCCAGTTGTCATTTACGCGACTCGTTAAAAACGTTGCGTAGAGCACCGCGAAGCTTGTTAATAACACCATGATTAACCAAGTTGCCGGTGATTGAAGTTAATTTGTAACTAAGTGGCAATGTGGACAATGTTAACAGTTGTGTACTTCTTTCTTGGGATGTTTAGCTGTAATCAGTCGGATGCTAACAGCTGGACTTCACAAGTACTGTTTCCTGATAGTCACACAGGTTTCAGAACTCAAATATCTGTAGTATGGTGCATACGTATTTGATGAAATCAAAATCCCAGGATGCTTTACTGTAAGAAAATTCTGAAACACCCGACAAAGGTAAGATCCTAACAGGCGTGCTGTGTGTGTTTTTTGGTGCCCGTTCTACTTGTATACACATTTGAATACAAAAAATGTCTCCATGAACACACACGTATATATTATATTTGTGCGTGTATATTTATAAAAACGTGGATATATGCACATTGTATGATTTAAAATAATATTGGACAGAAACACATGATCGCTGTATATACTTTCGTTCAGACATTCCAGCCAGCCAAAGTTAAGTTGTCTGCATGTTCAGTCTTGAGAGTGACCATGGAGACCACAAATCTGAATGCAAAAGGGTGGATGTAGCCTTGAGAGGGAGTTGTTCATTTACTCAAATGCTTTAGGACAGAAGGAGACATCACCAGCGATCAATGCTTGAGGGTGCTGAACCCAAGTTAAAGTATGGGAGTTGCAAAGGGTACACACTACATGGGGACTTGCGTCACAGTAGAGTCTCTCAAACGTAATGCTAATGACTGCTACCTTAGATAAGTAGTTTAAAGTGAACGGCCATTAGGATTATGACAGGTCTTAGATCCAGGGGCAACAGAATACCAAGCTCACCACCCTAGCTGCTAAAATTTTGGAGGGGAGGGAGGGAGGTTGGCGTTCCCGTGACTGACAGGAATACCTAGTTAACATGTCTCTGTCCTAGATGGATGTTGACTAGAATGAATGAGAGGTGTGAAAGAGATGATTTTAAAAGGGGTATAAAAGTCTACGGTTTGTACAAGAAAAACAGGTGACTGCCGCTTGGAGGAAAAAAACCTTCTTAATTTTAAAACAAGGGAACTGGACCAAGTTAAGGCATGACAAAGACGAAGACAATCTACATGTTTCGGGGCACAAACCCTAAGTCCTACTAAACCTCTATGAAGCGCATGTCATATCTAAACTACTGTGTGCAGTACCTCTATTAATCCACCTTAGTGCAAGTCACATAGCCAAACTTCAATCTGTACAGGCTAGGGCACTAAAAGTAGTATTAGGAGTCCCAAGGAACACCCCAAATCTAGCAGTGATGGCAGAGACAGAACAAAAACCTATAGAATTAATAATTAAGGAAAGGGCAGCAAACTTCTACTACAACATACAATGTCTACCTGCAGAACATCCATTAAAGCAGATCCACACAACAGCACACAAACACCGTACGGGCAAACCCGCTCCACAACCAAGCATGCAGAGGAACGCTCAAGAAATAGAAAATACACCAGGAGCAGACATTAACATCGATGCCCCATACCCATGCACAGACTCACAAATGCCTCCCTGGACCCTACACCCACCACAGATCGACACGGACCTCACAGTTTTCAACAAGGAAACCCAGCTTATCAAAATACTATCTAAATTCAGGCAAAAGCTGAACACTACCTACAAGGACCACTCCCAGATATATACAGATGGGCCACATGACCCAACATTCCACTTAACAGGAATAGGAGTCTATGCACCCAAGATCACCAATATTGCAGCTGAGCTCCCAAACCACATCAATATTTACAGCAGAGATCATAGCAATACGAACTGCCCTAAGGTTGATAGCACTATAAACTAGAAAAGCTACAGCAGAAAAATCCTTCCTAGTTGTCTCTGACTCCCTGTCAGCACTTCAGGCTCTTCAAAACCAGTCTACCCAAAGAATGGATATAATGTATGAAATTCTAATCTTGTTAAATAGACTCCATAACACAGGAATCCAAATAAACTTTATCTGGGTGCCATCACACGTAGGAATAAAAGGAAACGAGAAAGCAGATCGGCTAGCTAAAATGGCAACAAAAGACAACCCAACCACTAACGTCATCCAAATAAACGTACCCGTTCAGCAGAGGAGAGAAAAATAGCCCTTAAACCAGAAACTAAAATACAGTGGGAAGAAAAGTATAAAAAGGAAGCCAAAGGCACCAGGAGATAATTGGAAGAACTACCAGGTAACGAACTAGTATTGTTCCATTCCAACAGATCCAACCAAAGTAGGATAGCCAGAATGAGACTAAATGGAGAATACCACCTTAACCGTAAAGACCCAGTAACCTGTAGTTGTGGGGACAGACTTAGTACACCACATGTCCTGCTAGAATGTAGCCTAAACAGTCAGGAAAGAGATAAGCTAGAAAATGCTATGCAAAATCTTAATCTAGTAGTCAACCTAAAATCTCTTAGCCCTACAAAAAATATAAGACAACACATAATGGAACTGACAATGCAGGTAGTTATTGCCCACCCAGATGTTAGATATATCTAAACAACAAAACAATCAAAAATCAAAAATCGAAGTGGGAATTAACCAGCTAAAAACAGCAAATAAGCTATAGGACACAGGTTACTAGTAAAACACTAAAAATAAAAACAGACTATATCAAAGTAAACTAATATAACACATAGCACCTTAGCGGTAGAGATAAAAGAATGTAGGGATGTAGCAGCGGCGGTAGGTCTGACCAGCGAAAACTCCACCACTCCAGCTACTCAAGCCATCATCAGTGACCAGGAGAGAGGCCATGGCCAGCGGGACCATACATAGCCACCACCAGTCCACGACACCAAACCGCAGACCCTTCCCTTTCCCCTCACCTATTTTCCCTCCCCTTCAGTACGAAATCACCGCGAGGTTGAAGCACTTTCCCTCCCAAACCAACAACAACAACAACAACAAATTTTTAACAGTAGTCCTGCATCTTGTATCCCAATCACACTGCACGGAGTGAAAACACAGTCTGAATTATGTAGGGAGCTATGAAATTCGCTGCTTTTTTAATTTAATGATTCCTAAAAAAATATTTCAGTAAAACGCTGATTATTACACAACAAACTTCATAACAAAACTTGATTCTGACTTCTTGGAATTTGAGGGATTCGCTGCCCAGAATGTAACTGCCCGATGAGAATCTGCACAACGCTGTTGTCGACAGTCTTCATCGATCGAACATACAGTGACAGCTTTCTGTAAGAAGTCAAGTTTGCACAAGCATGCGAGCTCTCCACTCGCTAGGGAGAAGAAAATCGAAATGGACGTCAGCAACTCTCGAGCGTGGTTCTCATAATTATTACTGAAGTTCTGGAAAGTTAAATTTTTTTTTTTTTTTTTTGCTTTTGGCATAAAGTATTTTACGTCTGTGTTAGAATATACAAAGACATCTTTTTTCTGAATTACCTACCAATCTTAAAATATTTTCCCTACAAGACTGTAATTGTCCCGCAAAATGTAGTCTCCACCCTGTTTGCCGATTGTAAGGAGTAGAAAGGAAGCTTATTAAATGCAAGAAAATTGAATTGTACAACCATTAAATCAATTTTCTCCATTTTAGGATATACTAAAATATATTTTTGGGTCTTAATAACCGCCCAATATTGAAATATTTTGTTTGGAAGACTGTAATTTTCGAAAATGTAGTTTCTACCATTTTATGCCAATTCCTTTATGAGAAAGAGGGAAAAGGTTATAAAAGGTAAGATAACACTTATTAGTTGCCAAAAATATTTTTATCAAGAAAGAAATTATGAAAATTCGAAAATATGACAAGAGGTGGGGTTGAAAAATTAAAGGCATTACCGATGCTGTCGTAGGCGTTTACCACGAGTGTACGAGTATATATAAGACTCACTGACAGCATCACCCTGCCTTCTGAAAAAAGCACACCCACGAGTGTACGAGTATATTATAGACTCACTGCCAGTATTACCTTGCCTACTGAACGCGGTCAGTATACCCACCATTTTTACCTTTGAAAACACATGTTATAGTTAACTTCACAACACTTTCACGATGGTTATGTTACGTGTGTCAGAAATATGGTTGCGCTTTCATAATGTCTTTGCTTTTAGATTAACTGAAAGGATCGATATTGTTAGGCAGTGTTTGCTAGATGCCTTGGAAAGGCACGCTTACTTCTGTTGGACTATTGATTCTTCCCCAATAATCCTGAGCAGCACCTGTTGTCGGTATTTCCATGGCTAGTCTACCTGCGTGCAGCGGCGACTTCCGACGTTCATTCAACGTCGATTCCCGCCCGGTGTCGGAAGAAATTCTGTCAGCCAAGAAATCTGGTCCGGCATACAGATTGCGCATGCGCGCGTAGAGAATGGCGAAACACTAACTCTAACTCTAACGCTAACGCTATCCCTAACCCAAATGCTGAGATCAAAAACGATTCTTATTTAACTAATAACTGGCGATTTAAATCTCTGGATTACATTTAAGACAGTAACCAGTCGTACGCATGTGTTTACTGGATATGTTTTCGCGTGCACTCTGTTCGTGTCAACGATTTTTTAAAGTACATGTAACATCTCTGGTTCGTGTTTAGGCGACCTCAAATTTCACGTGCAACCTTTATGAATTTCTCCCATCAGCTTTGTGGATTTCTAACTTACCTGTGTCTAATTTTCGCGTGCGCTCTGTTCTTGTATTGACAAACTGAGTTTGTCAAACTCGGACAAACTGAGTTTTCGACAGCGCTCTAGCTGTGCGTATATAATATGCAGTGAGCTCAGTTTTCGCATGCAACCTTCATAATTTTCTCCCTCCAGTTGTATTCACCTCTGACACATTCTCTTTCTCTTCTTCAAAAGCTACAAAAAACTAGTTGCACTAGCCTGTAACTTTACGGTGTTTGTTGGAAGTGAGGGGCAGGAGAGGTCACGACTGAGCATGCGCAGTGACGTCATCACGAAAACAGTATAGACCGTGACACCAGACCAGATTTCTTGGGGACCGAATTTCTTGCGACACCGGTTTTATAGTTAGGTCATGAACTAACCAAACCAAAAGACATTTTACGCGAGCCGTAAACTAAAGAAAAAGATCATAGAGCAGAATCAAGATTCTTGATTTTGAGGGTTTTTCCTTACAACTTACAGCAGGGTTGTACTAATTCAACTATAACCTCTCCCTCTTTCACACACATATCCTTTCTCTCATTCACATCTTCATTACATTTGAAGACTATCAACAAAAGTCTATAGATCCACACGTCCACCACAAACATCCACCTATACATTTGTATCCAGCAGACGTGTCGTACAAAGCAATATACAGGAGAAGTGTCGTACACAGTGTTGCGAGTTTCAGGCGTCTAGTTGCCCTAACCAATCAGGGGGTAGAACAAACTGTTACGGGCGACCCGATTGGCTCGCCAAAACAGCTGGAGAACGCGGTGTAGGGGGGAAGGTAGCCGGCTGAGTGCGAGGTGGGGGCGAACCACCCTCCACGGGCTACAGACCACCACCCCGAACGGGTAGTGCGCGCTTGCAAGTCCGCGCGCAGGGCTATATAGGCAACCGACCGCAAATGTTCAGGGCCGAAATGTGAAATGCCGTTTGCAAAAGTCGTATGCTGAGCGCCAAGTGTCGAACAGCGAGGTCGGATCTACGAGTACAGCCATTAACCGCGACGTGGATAGCGAACCAGTAGTGCATTTCGGACCGGTGTTGTGATGGTGGAGCTGAGAGACGTGGCGTCTGCGGTATTCCTATCCAGCATCGTGAATGTGAGTTTACGTACAGTGTAGGACACGACCGTAGCTCGAAGATAAGTTAGACAAACTTAGACGGTAGTAAATCATACGGGTTGATTTATCGGTTTGTTCTTGTGTGATCGTTCGGTCGATCTTATTGGTGTTAAGACGTCGGCGCGACGTCATATTCAGAGAGGTTTAGTTCAGAAAGGATACAGTGTTTCCTTGTGTTTACCGGAGTGAAGTATCGGTACTGTAGTGGATTCATAACCCGGTCAATAACGTGTGTGTGTAGATACGGATAGCGCTGGGATGAACGTATGAGAGTGCGAGTGATTGTTCTACGTATACCAGTAGATGTATAGTGGAGCAGCATTCATTGTGTAGTGAAATATTCTGGAGTAAGTGTAAATAAATAGAGTAGCGTATTATCGTTGCCTGCTTTTGTTAAGCTGTGCGCGTGACAAGCAAGGGGGTGGGGGCTTGAGCCGGTTAGAAATTGAGGAAATTAGGTAGTGATTGCAGTGTTAGTTTCCCCCTTCTTGACACATTTTTATGTTGTGATAACTCGAGTCGAACGAGCAGAGTAGTAAAACACATAAAGCGCCAACCCCTAGACACGACAGAGAAAAACCGCGACACACAGCAATGCACATTAGGGTAAGTACAGCCGTGCAAAAAAAAACAAACAAAAAAAACCACCAGGTGTGTATCTACTAGTGTTTAAGTCTACAACCTACTCATTCCCAAGGCTAAAACATTTGGGGAGGAAGTCTTTCTACCGGTTACAGTGGAACATAAGATGACTTTCGTCTTCTGCTTTACACCAAGTCGCACTCGTGACAGAGCGACTCTAAAACATTTTACCCCTACAAAAACGAAGTAGTCGGCTGGTGCGAGGATACTTTTAAATGAACGTACGCGTCAAAACTTTCACTATCTGTCATATCCACTCTCCACTCTTGTTGAGTGAAAAGTTTTCACAATGTCTGAACACACTGGCATTCAACTTCTTGGTTTACCCACCCGTGGTTGAATCCCGTCGATTCAATAACAAGGCGGATTTTCGTTACCAGTTTTGTTCTGCTGGTCCAGCCTGTACAGGAGACCATATGCCTGTTTTGGGATGCGGTCACTGCTTAGCATTCACCCGGAGCCAGTATTTGTGTAGCTGTTCACACGGAGCCAGTATTTGTGTAGCTGTTCACACGGAGCCAGTATTTGTGTAGCTGTTCACACGGAGCCAGTATTTGTGTAGCTGTTCACTCGCAGTGGCCATCGTCCCAGCTCGCCGTAGACCACGTTGGTTGGTGTGAACTAGAGAACGGAACATGTCAGTCGCGATTGTCCTCCCGACGTACAGAAGATCAGTGTGTGTAGTATAAGTCGTACCACCTGACAATGTCGTGTAGGTCCAGTGACATCCAGAGACCCATTAGTGCTGTTAACAATAGCCAGCGCGTGACGTCAGCAAGAGGACCGTTGCTAGCGTACCCAGAGAACTGACTCCGTTCACTACTGTGACATTCATTGCGCTCCAGAGTATCAGTGGGTGAATTCATCGTATTGTTCATGCCTGTGTTAGGTTCATTCGCTGTGTTATGTTGAGCGTGGTATCGCGCTAGTAGGTTGTGTGTACACGGACAGAGGGTTGTGCTCCATCTTGCGAACGTTTCCAAGGACTGAGGAACTCTCGTTGTGTACAGCTGTGAGACAAAGTGTGTTAGTCTAGTGTGAACTACTAGTATTCTGCAGGGCTGTTGCCGGACGTTGAGGTGAAAATTCTGGGACATTTCCAACCCTACGAGAATTACTGGTACTGTAACCTTTCGTTGTACATATGCATGTTTGATTTAGCAGCGTGTACGAATGTTGACGCCAGCGAGTGAGTGTGAAAGTTTATGATATTTGTGTATATAGATGTGTCTATGTCGGTGGAATAGCGTAAATTCTTCATTGCCAGTAGGATTTAAATGTAAATGTCAGTGTGGTTGGTGCTCCAAGCCCAATATTAACTGAGCTGTAAATCGGAATAGTATTAGCATCCCCTCTACTATCCCGTACGAACGTGGGGAATAGCGTCATCGTGACAATCTCCAAACATAAGAATAAACATTTCCACGAGGTCAGGGCCGAGTTGAACTCCGTATTTACATTCGATATATATATATATTTTTTTTCTCAGCTGCTTCATTAATAAGAGAGAATAGTGTTGGGCTGGGTACACAGCCCTGTCTTAGCCCACGAGGGCAGTGGAAACCGTCTGAGAACTTGTTTCCTACCCGCGCACGAGCTTTCTGTGACTCACACATTGTCATCACAGACTGGTGAACCATCCAGAGACCCCAGATCTGATCAGGTCTCAGCAGCGTTACGTGTTGGGCCAAGTCGTAGGCCATCTTCAGATCCACAAAACAGGTGCACAGTTTAGCCGCTGTGCGAGTGCATACAATGAAAATATGTGGTCTGTTTTACTATATTCCCTTCTAAGTCCCGCCTGGGTTTCAGATAAGCGTTTATTTTATTCGAGCCAGAGGCACAATCTTTTCTTTAAAGATTTCCGGATAGCATTTGCCAATCACACTCAGCAGTGAAATTCCTCCGATTCAAATTTTTGTTGACGGCCTTCTTGATGACCGATCAGGTAAGAGCACAGATCAGGTAAAGTTAACAGCCATAGTCCCTGCTGTAATTTTAAAAAAACTTCATTCTACAGGTGGGCCACGCTATCTTTATACCGGAGAGATAACTGGGTTTGGTTGGCTCGAATTTTATTACTTAACGTCCAGTTGCAAAGGAGTTGTATATCATGACTTTGATGCTTGAGACATATGACCGCATTGCCACACTGGGACTGCTGTCACAACGCAGGCTTTAGTCCTGCCCAGTCACACTATACTGACACGGAGCCAACCAGACGAACTGAAAGATAACTCATCGAGTGGTTAAAGGTGAACAGAGAGGGTAAAAGAGGAAGCCATAGAAACAGTACATTTACCATATTTAGAGCCAGAGAAGTTGTCCCCCCTGTGATCGACCTTATTAGTATTTATATTCTTTTCACTGCAGCTTCTCGTCAACACACATTGTATTTACCTGTGCTCTGCTTTACGCAGGTGATGGCCAATAGCACGCTGAGATTTACAGCAGCACGCACTGAAGGCGATCAGGGTATTTTTTTAATATTGTAAGACTTCCATTTTGTAGAAGACAGGTATACATACAGCGAATCCCTATTTTTATGTCGTCAGCTCTCTCACTAAGCGTGTGCTGACGACTGGGATCCGAGACAAACACAACATAGGACAAATACATGAAATCATGATCCCAGTTGTCAGCTTACGCTTAGTGAGCGAGCTGAGGACATAAAAATAGGGATTCGCTGTATGCACATGTGGTACACCGAGGGTTAGCTGTGTGAAGACTAGGGTCGTTTTAAAGAAAGGGGCGGAAGATCTGCCATGTTCCTTACTTTCGACTCTCTCTTTGCTACGTGTTTGGGTACGGTAAGCCCCCTTGGGGCACATACGTCAGCATACGGCTGTGTCTAGCGCTGCCAGTACTGTGTTGGGATCGCATTCTTAGCTTTCATCGTTCTCAAAAAATATTGATAACCTGTTTGACGCTACAATCTATGCACAACCTCCAAGAAGCTGAACTCGATACTTTCCGTTTTGTGTATTAAGTGGCTGAACCCCAGCTCCACAACTGCCCCACATAAACACCCATCACAATCATGGCACACCAAGGGTCGAGCAAGAATAGGATAATAAGACCCGAACAAAAATGTTTAAACAGGGACGGACTAAAGTTTATACAAAGATGTTGTTATTTACCTTTCCTTTACTTTTTGTGGGTATTTTGAATTTGTTATGTGCTTTTGTTTGTTTGTTTTTGTTATCATGCTGAGTAGTTTTCTATTGTGCAGTTACGATTACGAATATGAATCGGACTTCCACGATCAAGAACACTGACCTACTGACCCAGTCAACTGAAATCAACTCCCCGACGTCGTTCTCGGGTAAGAATTTTAAGAATGTAGATCCTGCTCAAAAATATTATTCATGAGCTTAAAACAGTCGGTTGTCCACACCACCCGGGTAGAAAACAACCTTTGCCGGGAAAGTAAACATGTTCTCTATTTGCCCGACCAAGCTACCACCTGCAGAACATCTACCACCTGCTTTGGAGATCGCAACAGGCGGTTATCTTCCGCTTGAGTGTTGTCAACACAGTGGGCACAACAGACTCAATCAGCATCTCCACAAGACGATGCTCATGGTGTCGCTTTGGAGAGGCAGAGCGGGACGCGAATTTGTTTTTTCTAAACGGAAAATTAGCAAGAGCACAGCAAACCCACCTGATTGGCTGTTTGGCGCGTGACTTCGCTGTTCCACCATTTGAACAGCTCTGTGAGTGAAAGGGAAATGTTCGTCTGCTAGGTCGTTAATCAGTAGACTAATGTAAATATTGTTAAACATAGACAAATGCTTTCACATTGAGGTATTGTTGTGGTATTACTCTGTCATGTCAAGGGGTATGGCGCTTATGTGTTTCACTAGTCTGCTCGTTCACTTGAGTTACAACATAAAAATGTGTCAAGAAGGGGGAACTGACAATGCGATCGCTGCCTAATTTCCTCAATTTCCAAACCGGCTCAAGCCTCACCCCCTTACTTGTCACGTGCCCAACTTAATAAAAGAGGGCAGCACAATATAATCAAACAAGAACAAATGAGGACAGAGCGCTATAAAATCGTCAAACGACAACCCCAACAAAGTACTGGCAGCGCTAGACACAACCGTATGCTGACGTAAGCAATCAAGGGAGCCTATCGTACCCATACACGTAGCAAAGAGAGAGTCGAAAGTAAGGAACGTACTTTCGACTCTCTCTTTGCTACGTGTATGGGTACGATAGGCTCCCTTGATTGCTTACGTCAGCATACGGTTGTGTCTAGCGCTGCCAGTACTTTGTTGGGGTTGTCGTTAAAAGAGGGCAGCGATAATATGCTGTTCTACTTATTTTACATTTACAACATAGAATATTCCACTACACAATGAATAATGCTCCAATATACATCTCCTTACATATGTAGAACAATCACTCGCACTCTTCTAAATTCATCCCAGCGACGCTATACGTATCTACACGCACACGTTATTTACCGGAGTATAGATCAATTAGCATACCCGTAAGTTACATCGGTGAACACAAGGAAAACCGTATCCTTTCCGAAGACAATTCGTTTGTCTTTGGTACAACGTGCTAAAACCCAATCAGAAAATGACGTCACGCAGACGTCTTAAACAAACAATAAGATCAACCGACGATCACAAGAGATAACCGTAAGTATTCTACAAGTAACTACTCCCGCTGGACAATCGAAAATCAACAAGTTTGATGTATACTTTCTTCTAAGTCAGTTCAATACAGACGTTCAGGAGAACTATCTTTGAGTTACGGTCGTGTCCTACTTTCCTACACTGTACGTAAACTCACTTTCACGATGTTGGATAGGAATACCGCAGACACCACGTATCTTGGCACCACTGTCTCAGCAACGGTCCGATGGCCCGAGTTCCTTTCCCCGAGGGACAAGAGTCACCCATGTGTAGAGCCTGCCAGTTCTCTGTGTCCACGTCGCGGCAACGGTCGTACTCTTCTCTCGCTCGACCACCTCCCTCGCTCCACTGCGCTCTCTTCCCATTGGCTAGGGCAGCGATCCGCAAAACCATAATGTTGGGGCCACCCGGGGAAGGGAGGGGTTGGGTTGTCTTTGCCCCTCGTTGTCCATCTCCCCTTCCTCCGAGCGAATCGGGTCGACGCTAACAAGTTGCCCTTTCTCCTGATTGGTTAGGGCAACGAGACGTCACAAATAATAACAGCTATTATGATTCTAATACGGGATGATTTATATAAACGAAAGAAAACTGCAAATTTATCGAAATGTTGTATAGCGGATAGCCTTCTTGCTTTTGATGGTATAGGTTCGCAACCCTCCTGCAGTTGCAAGTTCTAATTTTCATTCTTTTTTAAGTGGACTGGAGAGGATTGTGAAAGACGGAAAGCGCTAATGAGGTAATAAAGTAGAACATTGTCAGATGTACCTAATTATTCTGAGTGTCCAGCAATGACATTCTGCCCCCAAACAGTTGAAACACCTCCCTATCGTCCCTATGCCAGGTGAATTATGATTGACGCGTTCTTTAACAATTTTTTTCTTTTTTTCTGAATACCCCCTGAGGGTAAAAGAAAAAGAATACAGAAACTTGTCAAGGCTACCCCACCTGTACACTAACGCCTGAGTAGCGGCAGTTTTTACTGGTCTGTGTGAAGGAGTCGTGGGGAAGTGGGATGGGGGTCCTTCTCGCCTTCAAGTTTACCAATAGATGTACACAGCAGCCAATGACAACGACCAAATACGGGGTACATAATTCATTTTTCGGTTTTCGACTCATTCTTCAGTATGAGAGAGAGAGAGAGAGAGGATTATGGAGTGGGAATGTATGTCAGATGCGAGTCATCCGAGTCAAGACTCTCATAACTTTGCAGTCTGGAAATCGATTGAAGGCAGCAAGTGATAAACAAACATCATTTCGTCAATTTTATAGTATCTCAGGAAACGTTTAATCGCAAAAGTCTTTACGCTTTAGAATAAGTGTTTATAAAACATTATGATTTGTGTTCGTTAAATGTTAAATTACCTGATAAGGCTATGGGATAGAAAAACGATTTTCTACAGGTGGCACAGTATGTACAACGTGCGTTGATGAGAAGCCGCGCATGAAAAGAATATGAAAGGTAATCTCGATCATTAACTCCTCTGGCTCTAAAAAATGCTGCTCCTTTACAGGCCTAGGGGGATAGAGAGCTTTTAGAAATAAATTACGTTACGGTCTACGATATAAATTAGTTCTTCTGTCGGACAAAGCGTGTGCGTGTGCGTGTGCGTGTGCGAGAGCGAGTGCTTGTGCGTGTGCGTGTGCGTGTGTGCAGTGCGAGTGCGTGCGAGTGCGTGTTTGTGCGAAACCACATTATAACGTCTGCCTTCAACCAGGTCCTTGTTTTCTTGCAGATGACGTCATGACCGGGAATGTGACTCTGATCTTAGAAGAGGAACTTCTCAAGCGATTTTTGATATATCTGACCTATTCCATCATGGTGCATTCAGAGAGAATTTACTACACCCTTCCAGCGCTAAATTTTATTATCGGCCTTCCCGGAAGTGTCATCAGCCTCTTAGTAATTCTCCGCATGAAACCATTTACATCATCATCCTTGTACTTCTGTGTGTTGGCAGTGGCTGACGGCCTGTTTGTTGTTTTTGTTATGTTGATTATATACTCTTATAAAATCTCACCAATGTTGCCAGACGCATTATGTCCAGTAGGTGAGGGAATCTGGGAGATCTTGACATTGTTTCCAAACTTCATTTTAATTGTCCTGGCTGGAGAGAGATGTCTTGCCGTCTGGTTTCCTTTAAAGGTAAGAGGTTTTTTTTTTTTGGGGGGGGGGGGG
>SMGT01013166.1:10352-31231 GCA_004794575.1 Lanistes nyassanus | reverse complement strand
GAGGGGGTAAATTATAAAAGTACACTCCCCCGACAACAACATTTCTTAACCGTGTTAGATGATACCTTTTCAGAAACGTCCCCAATATATATATTTTTAATAAAAAGACACATTTTACAGAGTGAAAACATCGCTCTTCTCTCGCTTCCTGATCTGTTTAGTGGTGTGTGTTACGAGAATTTGCACATTAATGTTATTTATAACTGGAGTAAACAACGCTACATCCAGAAGGTCTTTCCTGACACCCTTCGTGCTCCCAGATGAGCGAGAAAACTGGAGACTCCCGCCCTCCCTTTAAGTGTGAATATTGGAATCTGTGAAAAATATTATTAAAGTACTTCTAGTCGGATGTGACACTGAAATGTATCTGCACCTTTAGCCTTTTCTGGCTGGTCTTTTCTTTTTTGTTTAATTTTTTTTAATTCTTATGGATTACAAGTGCTGCAGACGCCTGTAATACTTGATCGAGTGTTTGGTGTCAATAAACACATTCGTTTTGGTTACGTAATTCAACACAATCTTCCACACAGCGTCAGCAATAGACGGATTTCGGGTAGGAAAAGACTTTTTCCGTTCGTACCAGCAACATTCGAAGTATGTTTCTGACTTTCGTAGTTGTTTTGTTTTGTTTTGTTTTGTTTTGTTTTGTTTTGTTTTGTTTTTTGACAATTTTTGAAATCCGGTAAAATCGCGTCTACACTATATAAAAATCGAGGACTGTTCTGCCCGCAGCGCGCCTAGCGGCAATCATGATAACGTAAGCAGCGGAGAAAATTAGGTATGCGCCCTGTTAAGAAAATCTTTCATTGACCATTATATATAAAAGATGTGTAAAACGTCATTACTTCTGAAGACTCACAGAAGCGTGAGAAGTAGTGTGAGAGAGAGAGAGATACAATTTTTGTCTCTTTCATTGTGTCGCGGTATTCTCTCTGTCGTGTCTAGGGGTATGGCACTCATGTGTTTCACTAGTCTGCTCGTTCACTTGAGTTACAACAACATAAAAATGTGTCAAGAAGGGGGAAACTAACAATGCGATCGCTGCCTAATTTCATCATTCTACAAATCAGCTCAAGCCCCTACCCCCTTGCTTGTCACGCGCACCACTTAATAAAAAGCGGGCAGCGATGATACACTATTCTATTTATTTACAGTTACACACACAGAATATTCCACTACACAATGAATGATGCTCCAATATACATCTACTGACATGTAGAACAATCACTCGCACTCTCATATATTCATCCCAGCGACGCTATACGTATCTACACGCACACGTTATTTACCGGGTTATGAATTTTACTGTACCGATAATTCACATCGGTGAACACAAAGAAAACGTTATCCTTTCCGCGCTAAAACTTCTCTGAAAATGACGTCACGCCGACGTCTTAACACACAATAAGATCGACCGACGATCACAAGAAATAACCGTAGGTTTCTACAAACCGACAAATCAACAAGTTTGATTTACTGTCTTCTAAGTTTGTTCAACTAGCTTGGAGTTACGGTCGTGTCTTACTTTCCTACACTGTACGTAAACTCACTTTCACGATGTTGGATAGGAATACCGCAGACGCCACGTCTCTCAGCTCCACAATCTCAACAACGGTCCGAAATGCACGAGTTCTTTTTCCACCGGACAAGAGTCACCCCTGTCTGCTAGTTCTCTTTGGTCCACGTGGCGGCAACGATCGTACTCTTGTGTAGTACTATCCCGAACTGGATTCAGCATTCGCCCACCCGGCATTCGGCATTCAACACGTTGACGTTTGTTTAGGGGAAAGTGCTTCCACCTCTCGGTGATTTCGCACTATAGGGGTGAGGGGAAGGTGGTGTTTGGGGCTGAGGGCGTGATTTGACTTCGGCGGCCAAGCTGTTGGTGGTGGAGGCTGTTGTTCCGGTGTCCTGGCTACTGTGGTTGGCTGTTGTCGCTGTACCCTGCCGGCTGTTCCCTACTGACCTATCCCTAAGTGCTAGACGTTGCATCTTCCTTAGATTCTTTTTTCTGGTTAGGGTTATATTACCCTCCCTTTTTAAATGAAGCTTTGATTTTATTTTTTTAAAATTATTTTTAGATGTGCCTTGCATCAGGATGGCTATTTACTGCCCGGACTGTAAGCTCAAGTATGTGCTGCCAAAGTTCTTTGGGTGGGTTAAGAGCTGATTTCAAATTTATTGCTAGTTTATATTTGTTTAGTTCTTCTTTAACGTTTCCCCTTTCTTTGCTATTTAGGTTGCACTCTAACAGTATGTGCGATGTGTTAAACCTGTCACCACAGGTACAATTTTTGTACATCATGTGGTATTCGCCATTTAATCTAGCCTGGTTTGTTCTAGTAGATTTCAGTAATATTAGACTGTTACTCGGTAGTTCTTCTATTTCCTTTCTTGTTCCTTTAGCTTCTTTTTTGTAGGTCTCCTCCCATCTTAGTTTGATTGCGGGTTTAATAGCTATTTTCCTTTCTTTTGGTTTCAACATTTGCGGTCGGGTGCAATTTAGCTCTGAGCGCGGTCTTACCAGCGGGACGCGAATATGTTTTCTACCTGTTCGGGGTGGTGGGCTGTAGCCCGGAGGGTTGTCCCCCCACCTCGCAGATGACCCCTCTCTCAGGGTGACGGGTCAACCGGGGGACGGGGTGCGGTTTCCCTTCGCTCTCAGCCGGCTACCTTCCCCGCTTCACTGCGCGTTCTCCCGGCTGGCTGTTTTGGCGAGCCTATCGGGCCGACCGTAACAATTTGCTCTACTTCTGATTGGGTAGGCAACGAGACGCCAGAAAAATCATAACACACTCCCCGTTTACAAAATTCTATAAAAGAAACTTTTCTCGATTGTTCACACACACTTCCCTGTCCCTTTCAGGTCACACCTTCCCATTGGCTGTAGGCCTTTTTGGCGTTGATTGGTGGAACAGCACGCCCCACTTCTCACGCACTATCCCAACTTCTTCACACTTCTTGTCCATTTGCCGTGGTAGACCATCGTCTCTAAATAATTACCCGTCAGCAAAGTAACCCGTTTTCTCACTTATCTGTGACGTCCTGAGGAAGGGGCACTGTTATTGTCCTGTTCTCATTGGTTAAAGTTTTCTTTGTTGTCACTGAATGGTTTTGCACTGGTTCAAGCACTCTCTGACGCTGTGTGCAGGATCAAGACCATAAACAGTAACAAAACAGATTTAATTTATTGAATATAGACGTCCACCTTTACCTCTAGGCTCAGTCCCCATATGCACCTCATATGCACAATCCGGTGTGATGACATCACACCCATCCAATCTTGCCAAACAATAACTCACTCAGAGCTAACCCCAAAGGAAAGAAGCCAAACAAGAATTTAACTCGGAAAAGAACTGAATTAAATTAAACAACCCTAACTCCAATTCTTAGAGTTCAGAAGTTAATCTTAACTGCCATACCCTATCTCAGATGCACTACCTGCAATAAATGTTCAAATTTGCCGTACACTCACGCACGCACACAAGTCGCCCGCCTTGTGGCAGGTTCAGTTTCACTGGTGTCACACACCACTCTCTCCAATCGACCAGGGGTGTGGGGGCGTGTTCTTTTACACACAACTCCGCACAACACAACACAACGAGACAATGTAGTTTCTAAAAAGGACCCGGCCTTATTTATTAACTACACTCTCGCACTCGCTCTCTGATACTCACGCACTTAATATCATGATACACGCATCGACTTCCATTTACCTGCACTCAACTACTCACTACACTAACCAATCACGCAACTAACCACGCTTCTTTCTTCACACAAGTTCGCGTCTTTCCACTAGCATCTTCTCTCACGCATCGTCCTAACACTAAACTTGTACACCAGAATATCTAACATTTATCTTCGCAACTTAGTGGTCATACACTTTCACAGAAAACGGTTTCCTTATCACGACTGTCATCAGTCGTAAAAGATTGAGTATCCCTTCACCGCAGTTCATCACTCTTCACGCGTATCGAATCACTCAACATATCTCGTACAAAAATCGAGTGTCTTTTCTTAGCAGTTCGATCTTCTCTGAGATCGCGTTACTTGACATGTCTTTCACAGAAATCGAAAGCCTTTTCACAGCAAGTCAGTCCTCTCGGGGATCGAGTTATTCAACATATCTCGTACATATATCGAGTGTCTTTCTTGGCGGTTCAATCTTCTCTGAGATCGGCACAGTCTTCTCGGACAGACATCAAACCGTGTTTACAAAAAAAAAACTTCCTACCAGGAAGTATCCCCTGGTGGAAATGCAGAGGACCTCCACACCAGTTCCTTAACCAACCGCTCACTGGTGGCAGAGAATCTCCTCTCCTCCACGTCAGCAGTGCAACTCTCTCGCTCTCTCTGGAGCCGTCAGACCTCTACACAGGACACACTGACGCTAGCGCAGTCGTCTGCACCCATATATCACTCTCTGGGGGGGGGGGTTGTACGTCTCGTCTCGGGAGGCGCTGACGAAGCCTCGGGCATGAAATCACAGAAAACAAAACCCCTACGAAAACGCATTACTATAGTCTTCAAAAATTATACACAATCATAAAAAAAACAAGAGGAGAAAAAAAAACTCCCATGGAGTGCTTTGCCTACCTCCTGTCTAGACAGAGGGTTTGGTCACAAAATCGCATACGGTCTCTTCAGCGTTTCCAGCGCCGTCGACCTCTCTCTCCACACACGTCTATCCTTCTCCCTACTTTGAAAAAAAAACCGCTCGCCTCTTCCTATTTTTCGCGCGCTGAGTGCTTCTTAGTGCTAAAAATAGCGATTAGTCACCGCTCACTCTAAGTGACTACCGTACTCATCGCGCGTCATCGCTCGCATGGCACGTTTCCGTGACAACTGGCGGATTAGATACTCCCCCACTTCTTTTGGTCTGTGTCTGGTGTCTTCTCGCCATACTTCTCTGCAAATTGTGCAAAGGCTCTAGATGTACACTACAGTCCGTTATAAACATGCAAAAATACTCTTACAGCATAATTACTGGTGGACGATCGGAGGTGGCCAGGTCAATAAAGGTCGGTTCTTTCTCTCACAAGTCCCACAGTTCTGTCCCGTGGTCTGCACTTGATGAGACATTCCCGTCAACCACTTGGCCGTCGCTTTACGTTTTACTGTCCCTTGATTGTATTGAAAATGTCCCTACGCAGCTCTTTTGCGTGGACACTGAAAATACAGTCTAATACAGTACTCATATCTGGGAAATGCACTACTAGATCCAAACTTCATTCCATAAGCCAACAAGCAAACCTATAAGCAAGCCAGTCTTCTCGCTTTGCTGTGGTTGGTAAGGAGCAACACGAAAGAAAGTAAATGGTGAAGTGTGAATCTGACGTGCACTTTCTGTGGAAGCGAATCAGAAAATATTATCCACATTTTTTATATGCAAAAGTGTCAAATATTCTTAAACTGTTTTGAAGAATGGATGAAAGAGAAGTGTGGGAACGTGCATACTTTTACTTCATCAGAAATCGTATCCTTTTTGTAGAAATGGAATGGAAAACTAACAGTGGATTTAACTTAATCCTGCTACTAGCAAAGAATTAAATATACTCATATTAGTGTAATGGAATCAAACCAAACCTTGAGGGTTTGAAGAAAAAATAGAGTACAGGTACAATATTGAAAGGCACATAGCTAAAGTTAAGGACAGGATTGAATAATTTGATATGAAATGGAGTCAATATAAGCTTCTGCTCTAGATGCGTTAAAACTGTCGACAACATTTATGCTCTCAGAACTTTCAGATCAAATGCCTACAGACAATATCAGGTTGTGTACAAAAAGATGCCTGTATATATGACCCTTCTGCCTTCTTCTTTCGTTTCTCAGACCTATGTCTTCACTTCTCCTTTTCGTCCTCATTTTAACGCTTCGTATTTCATTTGTCTCCCACCCCCATCTTATTTTTTTCACTATTAGACTTCTCGTATAAAAACCAATTGTACACTGTGTACGTATTTTTTTTAAGTTGTTGTTACCTTCATCTACCCCTTTCCGTCCTTCTTCCAAAAAAATTATAAATTTTTTTTCTACTTCTGTAAACAAAAAAGTTCTTGCCAGTAATCCAAAGGTCCAACCTTTATACTATCAGACGAAGTAGTAATTAGTTTGCTGTCATCTGCAGTAAGAATATCTGGGAAGAATAAGTGTAGAAATACGATACACATTGTATGACTGGACATATATATATATATATAATTTAAATACAATTTTATACTGTAGCTGTAATAATGGTTAACGTACTTTGTTACAGGTAAACATTTACACTTCAGTGCGGAAAGCCATAGTAGGCTGTACCGTGTGCGGACTACTGGTTCTGCCTCTTACAGTCCATAACTTCTTTCTTTGGCGTGTTGACGAGGTCCATATCGCCTGCGCGCAGATTGGAATTGATGGATTTTACGAGTTCTACTTGAACGTGTGGTCAAAGGTCATGCCCTTCCTGTTTTCGTTCGTGCCCAGCGTCGTCCTTCTTGTGCTCAACGTCATCATCATCAGGTAACACTAAATGACGTCAGAGGGGCTTGGGGTGGAGGGTGGTGTTGTTTCTCAGTTCTCTTAGCCAATCCCTTGTGTTTGTTTACATGTACACGGCTTCTCCTGGTATGGTGTCTACTTCAGCTGTACAATGACATAAAATCTCGTACAATCTGCTTTTCAGAAGCGTTTGTGGTCTGCATACTTTCCAGCTCACTTTTCACAGTATTTTAGAAAATGAGATAACTAAGCAACAGTAGTGTGCGTATCTGTGAAATGGTTTGTGATGTGTTTTGTAACTAAGTTACCAAAACTTTCCTGAAGCTTAAGATTGAATATTTATTGAACCTGGGACTATGTGTCCACTATCGTCAACGGTTTTATGGCTACTTTCTGATTCATTGTCATCGTAACTGTTCCTGTTTCTTAGTCGTTTCCTGAGCTCCATTAAAGGAATATCGTCTTCTTCGGACGAATCGTCCCGCTCATTTCTTGTTCTCCTCACTAATGTTTGGAGTGGCGATTGCTCTTCGTTTTCTGTGCTGTCGTCGGTCGTGCTTTCTTCTGGGGGGACCAAATACGTAGCACTACGCTTTGGGCGTCCGTCTTTGTGTGTCGTTATGTCCCAGTCATCTAACTTTGCTAATCTTAGATGCTCAGCATGTGTTTTGGTCACCATCCCATCCAACTGAATTTTAATAACAAAAGTTACGGGGGCCGTCTGATCTATTATTCGATAATAAGGTCGCTATTTCATTTGCAATTTGTTTGTTCTTTGGTGGCGCTTAAAATACACCGGGTCCCCTACTTTAAATGCTATTGGCTTGCTCGTTGGATCCGCATACTTGGCTTGCCTCCTTTTCTCCTTTTTCAACCGGCGGTGGACCAGAGTGAACACTTTATGCTGCTCCTGTAGAGCGAACTGATGAGCTTCCTCCCCCAGGTACTTCTTCCGTGGTTTCAGAATGGTGTCCAAAGGAAGGACAACATCACGGTTATACAGCAAGAAGTACGGTGAGAACTTGGTAGATTCACTGATACTGAATCGAATAGCGGCTAGGGTTTGATTTAGGAATAGATCTCAAGTTGAGAGATCATCCCTAACCTTTTTCGCCATTACATCATGCAAGGTACGGTGAAATAAATCTCTCCACTTTTGAGTTTGCTTGTGGGTGGTATGGGCTGGTAGTGATGTGATGTATGTGCACATCTTCCGTAACTTTTTTTTACTATTTTGTTCACGTCCTCAGTACCATTATCTGATGGCAACTGTAGTGGACACCCGTATCTAGGGAATACCTCATTACAAATCAGCTGGGCTATGGTCTGAGCTGTCTTATCAGGGACAGCAAAAGCTTCAGGCCAGCCACTGAAATGGTCTACAAAACTGACGATGTACAGGTTTCCTGACAGTGTCCTTGGGTAAAGGCTGGAAACATCCATGCTAATCTTAGCAAAGGGATATCAGTTTCCTGCAGAGACACTTTTGTAAAGATCTCGATTGGCAAGTGACACATTTATCCACATACTCAATAATCTCCTGACTCATATAGGGCCAATAATATTTCTGCATTAGGGTACGATGGGTTTTGAAAATTCCCATGTGACCATTGTCACCATGATACTGTTTTATCACTAGTGAGCTAAGGTATGATGGAACATACAGAAGAATTATTGGGTCATCATCAGGGTGTGGAATGAAATGTAACACACCATCTATCATTACATGTATTTTTCTTATACATTGCCACTTGTCTTCTTCTTCTAATTTCTTCACTGTCTCTACTATCACGGGATCTTTTCTCTGTTCTTCCTTCATATCAAAACCCTTTATCATTAGCTCTGACACTTTTGGCACTTCGGGGGACGGTATTTTACAACTAGCGAATTCCTTGGTTTGAAACTGGTTTGAGTTTATGGCTTCTATTCTAAAGTTGTTATCACTGATGTCGACAGGGCCGGTTTCACTGCTAACCCTTGCATCGTGAAAACCCTCTGGCACTCGGGACAATAGATCCGCGAGTACGTTTTGAGGACCTGGCACATATTCTATCTGACAGTTGTAACCAGAAATGTTTAGGGCCCACAGCTGTATCTTCTTGTTCTGCATCGGTTACTCGAGCAGGTACTTCAAAGGCTTGTGATCTGTTTTTACTACGAACTTTGCATTATGCAGGAAATGGTCTAGTTTCTGCAGAGCATAACTTATGGCATAGGCCTCATTTTCAATCTTGGCCCATCTAACTTGGGTATCACTAAGTTTATGAGATAGAAAAAACCCAGGTTTTTCTTCTTGTTGTCCACCTTCTAAAGCTGATTTTGTCAGACATGCTCCAATGCAGGTATCACTGGCGTCTGTGTACAGCACATATGGTTTACTGGTATCTGGGTAAATTAACAGTACAACTGAGAGACTTTCTTTTTGTGATGAAGCGGGTTCGCTTCGCAAACTTTCTCTCTCTCTCTCTCTTTCTTCCAACAGAGGGGCAGGCCTTTGTTACAGCTCGTTCTCCATACTTTATTGAGTTGCTGCCCAACACTGTCCGTCGGCCAGGGCTCACTCCTCCTCGACCGGTCCGATCCCCCCCTTTTATAGAGCGACAATGAATGGGGGCGGGCCACAATGAAAGCATTGCCAGCAACAGCCCGAGCTAGCGGGTGAAATTAACGCGGGCAGAACATTTTGTGTTTGTTGCCCGCACAAAAGTATAGATAAAAAAATGAAGAATATATACACAAGAACATGGAAATACGTGATGAATAGAGTGCGCTTAGCTCTTCCTTTTAGTGTAAAGGACAGTTTAGTAGACTGAGGAGGAAATAGAGATAATTACGCTCAAATGCAGTTAAGCTGGCTAATTTGAATAGATACAGATAGGAAATTAGCCTACAAACTAACCTAATCTATAAAGATGGTTGTTAAGTTTACTATCTAAAGAAAGAGCATATCGAGTAGAATACGAAGATGTTAGTTGTTAATGTGTGTAGTTATTCTAAAAGAGTATAGAAGCGTTTAAAGAGAGTGAAGCTAGCACAGCACGTTTAAAAATGCCGCCGCACGTCAGTCACGTGACGCTGGCGGTATCCAGCCTGTAATCTGATACCGCCCGCTGTGAGCGGGTGGTGGCGAAACCGTCTCCGTGATGGCTGCGTCCATCACATTTTAGGAAAGAAAATGCTTTTTCACACTCATCACTCCAACGAAACCTGGCAAACTTTTTGGTGAGAGTGATGATGGGTTCAGCGATTTTTGGAAAGTTTGGGAGGAATCTCCTGTAATAGCTACACATGCCTATGAAGTGTCACGGAAACGACCCCCCTCTAGCGTTCCCATGACAAGCAGATGGAAACTTTTAACTACAAAATGGCGACATCTCCATTCACTGTCTCCCGTTGTTGCCATAATGTAGCAAGTTTAGTAAAACAGCATTGATAAACACAGATTAGTTCATTCATTCAAAGGTTGTAGTAAATTCCCATGCATTTTGCATGCCACACACGATCTTTTATTGAAGGGCTTTCTTTTGATCAGTACGTTCTCTACTTTCTATGCATAAATATCTAGGACAACTTGACCCCAACGCACTAATCTCGCGCTCTTTTCTAAATCAACGTGTAGATTTCGAGCCAAATTCGCTGAAGGTCGTAGGAACCAGTATTTTATTTTAATATCAAGGTCTATTTAGTGACGCAAACTCCTTCGTACTTCGCGCCAAATTCACTCAAGAACATGCAAGCCCAGCACTTTCTATTTCTAGAAGCTTCTGGAGACGACCAGACACGTACACCGCTTGTTACACCCAATCACAGATAGGCACGTGTCCACGTGATCGCCAATACGCGTGGAGAGAAAGCGTCCTGTACCGGCAGTCACAAGAGAACCATCGAAGAGAAAAGACGTAGGGAGTGATCTCCTGAGAGGCAAAGTTGTTGGCCTGAAGCATCAGGCAGTGTCCTAGTGTCCTGCTTGCCTAGTCAGGGCAGTTAGAAGTCCCCTAGGGAAGGGGAAAGTCGTTTAGGGAGAGTCTGGAGGTTGTTTAACAGACTAAGGAGAGTCTGAAAGTCGTTTAGCAGACTAAGGAGCGTCTGGAAGTTGTTTATCAGACTAAGGAGAGTCTGGAGGTTGTTTAACAGACTAAGGAGAGTCTGGAAGTTGTTTAACAGACTAAGGAGAGTCTGGAGGTTGTTTAACAGACTAAGGAGAGTCTGAAATTGTTTAACAGACTGAGGAGAGTCTGTATATATGCCAGAGGGCATTAGTTTCTCGCGCCATTGGTGGCGGAACGTATGTACCAAAGAGGGTACTTTAATGTCAAGTCTGTCGACTTGAAAGTACGTCATTGTTGGAGCCGGTGTCAGGAGACCCGGTAAATCGTCGAATCGTTGCTGTCTTGCCCTAGGAGAGAAACCTACGCTCTGTGACTCCAGGCTAGAACAAGATCCATCTGCCTGTAAGACTGTGAAGTCTAGTCTCTTCAGTGAAAGAAACAGAAACTGTGATATCTAAAGATAACCTCACCCGTCAAACGTTGACCTGGAACTTGTCCGGAGAACTCGCTATCCACATAGGTCCACACCTCCCGCACCTTGGGAAATGAGCGTTGTCTAGAAGAATTTTACCAGTGACTCGCCGAAGCATTTTATCTCAGTGGTTTGTTGTGAACTATAGTGAAAGGACTTGAGTGAGTGAGTTAAATCTTATACAGCTTAAATGTCCATCTGAGTGAATGACTGAGTGAGACTCTAAGCAGATCTCGTTGACACTTTTCATCTGATCTGTCGCCTTAGTGAATACTCGAACATAGTTTAGTGGAAGAGTCTATTCTGTTCTCAACTGTCCTGTTTTGTGGTTTCCAGTAATTAAAGACTCTTTTATTTAATAACACTGTATAGAGGAGCTTTTTTTACTGCGTTGACTTGGTTTTGTTGAACTACAGTCAGAGAGCGAGGTTGTGAGTGACGGAGTGCGCTCGTCGTCCCCTATCCCCATGTCTTTCCCTCACATGAAGCTTCTCTCCTCCCGCACACAGGTGGGTCGTGTCATGGGTCTGATTGCTTCTACTTTCTTTTGGTCTGGTTTCACCCCTTCCTGATTGATCACAAATCCCAAATACTCTGTTTCAGTTTGTAGAAACTTGCACTTTTCTAGTTTTATCTTCAAATTGTGCTCCCTAAGTCTTTCAAATACCGTTTCGATGTGTTGAACTTGCTCCTGTACTGTTTTTGAGAAAATCAAGATATCATCAATGTAGGCAATGGAAAACTTTTAGGCCACTAAGTACGGTGTTCATCAATTCCATGAAAATCCATCGGGCATTTTGTAACCCGAAGGGTAGTACAGTGAACTGAAAGAGACCACGATGACAAGTGAAAGTAGTCTTCTCTTTATCCTTGTCATCCATTGCAACCTGCCAATAACCTGATTTGAGATCAGGGGTTGAGAAATATTTTGCTTCACCTAGCAATGCCAAAATGTCATCAATGAGTGGTAAAGGATATGAAAGTGGGGTAGTAATTTTATTCAACTGACGAAAGTCAACACAGAATCTTTTCGAACCATCTTTCTTATCTACGATCACTACAGGAAAGCTCCAGGCTGACGTCGACCTTTCAATGACGCCAGCCCTTAGCATATCGTCAATAGCTTTGTCTACAAGTGGGCGCTTGTTCAAGGGTGTCCGGTATGGCTTCAGTTTGATGAGAGGGTGATCCTTGGTTTCTATCGTCACTTTTCTAGTTTCGGTTTTCCCCAAGTCCATGTCGCTACGCGCGATTCGATCTTTGTAATTGGACACAAGTGACGTCACTACCCCCTTGTGCTCTTGTGGCACATTAATTTCACCCCTCCAGTCCTCTTCTACAGGTCGGTCTCTGTCTAATTTCCTCATGGCTTGCCTGACGTTCGCTATTTCTGCACTGCCTGTTTCTGTCACTCTGCCTACTACACAGCCCCGTCTAAGCCTGAAAGTCTTATTAGTACTGTTTACTGTCATCACTGGTACCCGGCGGTTACCATCCATTTGCGCTATTGTTTCTCCCACTAACAACCCTGGTTCAGAGGCCATGAATCCATGCTGTATTCCCTCTATCTGGCAAGTCCCACCCATTAGCTCCCCCATCGACTGTTTCACTCTCGCATAGCACACCGTGACCTTCTGTGGTTTCAATGTCACTTCTCGCACTACACGCACCAGGGAAGAAATGTGAATGTCTTTCTCTAAAGGAATGTCCGAATTTCTTATCTTTATTTTTCCTTCCCAGAAGTAAGGAGTGACCCTGTTTTGGATTAGCCAGTCTAACCCTAGAATTGCATTTCTGTTTATGTCCCTTACTACCACAAAGTCATGAGTAAGAGTTTCTTCCTAGTTTGAACCTTAAACTTATCTTTCCCAGTACTCCTAATGCTTCTCCATTAACCCCTTGTAATCTAACCTTTGCTGACTGAAGTGGTGGTGGGTTTTTAAGATTCTTGTATACCCTTTGATGAAGTAAAGACAGTTCTGCCCCCGAATCCACTAATGCTCTTAACTTTTGTCCACCTATCCTAATTAAGCAACAAATTGGATTTCCTGCTATGTTTACGTGGTAGCTATTACGAGATGGGACTACATGCAGTTTTCTGGCAGACTGGCTAATGGCACTCAGTCAAAATGCAACTGCGCTGATTTGAACGGGGAACCTAGCGAAAAGCTCAGGAACTTTTCCTTCTATGAGGCACACTGTATTCCACCTCCAGCTTGTTTTTATCTGTTCCTTGCGTCTCCTGGAGTGAAATTATTTTACAACGGGGTTCCTATCGATGTGAACTGTATTCCACCTCCAGCTTGTTTTTATCTGTTCCTTGCGTCTCCTGGAGTGAAATGATTTTACAACGAGGTTCCTATCGATGTGAACTGTGTTCACATTCTTCCCGTTTCTATTTTTTGCGCTCATCAACAGACGATCGTACCCAGCTCTCTATTTCCCTGGACCAGGGAATGTAAAGGTACTGTACTTTGATTTGTATTATTGTCCGAATCCGGGGAAGGACGCGAGATTACTATTGAATCTGTCACCGACCAGTGACTTACAGTTACCCTGAGAACGGATCTCATGCAGACAGGTCTCCGAAAAGTGTACAGCCTTGGACTATTCAGTTTGTAAGAAAGACTAGAGGAAAGTCGTCCAGTCTGGATAACAGTGCGACAAACCTTGGATGTGTCCGGCACTTCGGAACACTCGTAAAAGTCCGGTTTGACCTATATGTAGAAACACCCTTGGCTACGGGTATTATTGTCTTATGTACTGAGGAATCAAATAACCCTAACATAACCCTAGATAACTCTTGAAGCTTCTTCCTTCTTACCCACTCCTTTTAAATGAGGCATTGATTTTTTGAATTGAATAATCCGTTCTTTCTTGAAAGTATTCTATATAGTTGATTTCTTAAGGACTGTTTGATCTGTAGTTCGTACTTTCGTGTTTGAAATACTAACGGGGGAGGCTGCTTGAGTGATTTGTCTGTACTTTGCAATCCGAAAGTGAGAGAAAGAACCTGATCTCTTGCATTTGACTGAATATTGCCTGCATACAGTGTGATTGAACCATCTCATTCTTCTTTAGTATTGCCGAAGAGAATTCTCTGGTAGAATCCGGCAGGCGGAAATTAGACGTCAGTATAAAGTTAGAATAGCAAAATTTACACATTCAAAATTTATCTTGAAAATTTAATAAACTTTTAGCTTCAAATCGTGACCTGAATAACTAGGAAGACAGAGAATCAGATCCGCCCAAAGGACCAGTTAGGATCCTGATGATCTACCTTGTCCCTGTAGTCCTGCTGTTCTGATATGTAGAGGAGATTTACACAGTGGGCTTTTGTCTTCGTTGAATGAAAGGACGAAAGCAAGGAGAGAGTTTGTGATGGACAAGAGCACGCTTTCATATCTATAACTTAGAACTGGGAAAACCACGTGATTAGTTCTGTCCAGACCCCTCGCTATACTCTGCACAGGCAGAAGTCTCGCCAACCTCTCCAACAATGATGCGAGCACTTCAGGTGGAGAAGTCTCTACACTGGACACAGTTTAGACTTTCGAAAAAAAAATTACTAACGGGATTTTATCTAAGGACAGGGCTTCCCCCCTTGCGGGGATTTCAGACTATCGAGGAATGGTTCCTATTGTGTGTAATAAGCTATTTACTGAAACATTTAGCAGGCTGATCGCTACTGTGACATGGCCACAGTCAAAACCAGTTTTGTGTACAGAAGACGGTGTGTGAACAATGTTTGACTCCAGGATACAGTCAAAGGGCAGTGCTGAACACTGAACATCCAGCTTCCGCTAATGTCCGTAGGGAAGGGATCAAGAAGAACGCTAGATAGGGGACAACGAAAACAGAACAATCGGCGTCAGTTTCCCGATGTCCTGTAAAATATTGGAGGTAGTAGCGCCCGGCAGTCAGTAAAGCGGCTGTACCGAAAAGGGTTACAGAGGTCATTAGTTGATGGTGAGAGAAAAGAGGGTCGTTGTTTAGGTCTTTTTTTCCACAGAGAACCAAATATCAGACAGAATATCCAACAGGGAGCATGGGTTAGGTTATGATATTTTTTTTAAATTTAAAACTATAGTAATCACAAACAAAATTGTTGATGATCATAGCACAACATGGAATTTAAAACTAACGTTAAAGCCCTTTTAGCTTTATTTCCGTTGCTTTTGTGCACGCACTTACGAGGATTTGTGTGTACTTATTCCTTCCTGTACAGCGGTCTAAGAAAATCTAATGACACGCGAAGACTGATGACAGCGAGGGACGAAAACGCAAACAAAACCCCGAGTCAGTCAAAACAGGTAAGGCATGAAAAGATGTTTGGTTTGATTCTTTGTTTGCGTGTTGTTTGAGTATAAATATGAAATAGTCCAAGATGGAGTTCTCTCCTTTTTGAGTCAGTTATAGTTGTTCGTGGAACAATAATAACTTTTAATCAAATTTTGTCATTTTAGCCATTATCATAAACGCGCGAACACACGCACGCGCAGGTGCAAATTCACCCACACATATACACAGAGGGTGAACTGAGGTTACAGGCACTGCAGACGGTTTTGTCAGATCTCCGTACAAACTTTGTACATTCTGTTAATTAACGCACCAACTAGCCTTTTGATATAACTAACATAAGCGCTATCGATTGTAGTCATCATGCCAGCCAGTTTCATGTCCTTTCATGTACACTGTTGTAACTCTAAACTGACGAAACATCACAAAAAGAAATAGATGATGCAAGAAGAAGTATGAAAAAAAGGTAAAGCGTCAGGTCCTGATGGTCTAGCCTCTGATTTCTTCCTCCACTCAAGTGAAGTGATTGTGAAATTTTTGCAACTGTTGTTCAACAGAGTCTTTTTGAGTGGAGAATACCCAGGGAGTTGAACAACCGTAATAAGGTAGATTATTATAGGGGTATGTCATTTTTGAACGTTATTAGTAAACTGTATACTGGAGTTATCAATGATAGATTAAACAAATACTGTGAAGAAAACGAATGTATCCACATTAAGGTTATAGTACGACCGACAATATATTCTCCCTAAAATCTCTTGTCTACAAATACCTTACTACACAAGTAAGTCGTTTTTATAAATCGCTTGTGGTCTTTTCAAAGGCGTACGACAGGGTCCAGAGTTACTATATTTTTTACTGCAGAAAGGAGTGCACGAGAAAATGTTCCAAAGAATACAAGCTTTGTACACAGATATGAAAGCTGCTGTCAGAATTGGCAGTAAAGTCACCGAATACTTTGACTGTGTGTCTGGCGTACGGCAAGGGTGAATTCTAAGGCCACTGCGTTTTTCAATCTTTATCTGGGAGCTTCAAAATGAGGTGATCAACTGTGGTGCTCGAGGTATAGATGTTTTTGCAGACCCCATTGGTATTCTGCTATTGCTTTAATGTCAAAATCCGTAGCTGACCCACAGAAAAAGATTAACTGTAAAAAAATGGGGGGGTTACTATTAGTATGGACTAAAATTGTGGTGTTTAAGAATGGAGGCTTTGTAAAAAGATCAGAAAAGTGGTACCAAAGGTGTACCTAGATCGAAATTGTATCCAATTATAACTACCTCAGAGCCATATTCTCCTCTACGTTGAAGTGGTCAAAATGTGTAGTCTGTGCGTGAAGGCATCCAGAGCCCTCACTGGAATAAAGAAACTTTATTTTAGATATTAACTGCAGCAGACTGATATTTTATTTAAACTGTTTGATGCAAAGGTTAACCCCATTCTGCTGCAGAAATCTGGGGTACTCAGAGATCCGACGAATTGAGCAGGTTCAGATTAAAAATATGTAGTCCTTGGTGTGGGAAGAGATGTTAGGAACAATGTTGCTCTGTCAGAATGTGGTGGATTCCCCATTTTTCTTGACACTTTCTACCGTACAGTTCAATACTGGTGTAAACTCCTCAACATATCAGAATGTGGTAGATTCCCCATGTTTCTTGACACTCCCTACCGTACATTTAAAACACTTTTCCACCTTTACGCGTCTATCTGTCTCTATATCCAACTCCTACCTCCATCTGATGGTCTCCCTTCCACTGGTCTTACCAAGGCTTATATAGTCCCTCCTCCATGGCAGGTGTTGAATGCTCGTAGTCTGCATGCGTGGCTATGACGGGCAGTTACATCCCTGGTGACCTTAGTGTGCCGTGAATGTTTGGGTTCATGTTGTCTCTGTATTGGGTTACTGTCACGACGGGCAGCACCTTAACTAATGGACTCGACTTCTCCAGAATTACAGAACAAACTTTTATGGTGATCTCGTAAATATAGAATTAATTGAGCATCGTCATCAAAACCTTTACTGCAACAGGTCAATGGTTTCTACACCAAAGGGTGACGACGCTATGAAATGATGTGAATAACTAGAGAAATCTACCGAGGGAAAAGATTCTAATGCTCCGACACGCTCGCTCAGTCTCACAGGCAAAACACTTCTTGCTCAAGAGCCCCCACCCTCGTAAAAGACACAACTGCAGCGAACCGTTATTCCACATTTATTTCATACACTAAGCGACTCGACAACATCAAAAATATGTACAAGTTATTTACAGAGAATCAGCTTGCTGGTATCTAGGGTAAGACGTTGCCTTATTACGTCATACCACGAGGAATCAGTCAAACGAGATAATCAACTAAAGCGAGAGGGGAAATCACACTGCCACACGGCCTATGAACCCGCTCTATATACTGATACAATAAGAGACTGACAACAGAGCATCCACTCTTGTCCCTACTGAAACAACTGTTTTACCGCGATACACTGCTCTGAAGTTGTTCAACGACCCAACACTTCACTCTATCCCCACCTTGGCGTTCGCCCGGCCACTAGCCTATGACGTCTCCTGTCTCCGGCAGGATAAAACCACTTATCTTAATCAACCCGAGTCCCAGACTCTAAGATAGTTATGGCAGAGCAGTCCTAACCATAGAAGGCACGACCAGCAGTCACTCGTCTGTCTCGCTGACTTGTCGGCGAAATACACCCAGTGTATTTAGCGTGAGTAATGGGGCTGCTCTTCCGACGTCCTGGCTAAGATGGCGAGGGGCAGAGGTAAGCAGAAGAATGCCAAGACTGAACGCTACAGATCAGGAAAGAGCCATCGGACGACTACAGACTGGAACCCCCCACCCCACCCCCACGCGTCGTCGCACATGCACTGGGTGGGCAGTTTCCACAATCTGTCGTCTGTGTACTTGCTTTCAAGCCACTGGCAGCACTCGGGATGGAACTGCATCAGCCAGGCCGATGGCCGCATCAGAGTTTGGAGGAGGTGGAACGAGAGGTAAGCCAACAACATCCTTAGCGCGACCGTTATCATGATTTGGGGTGGAGCTGGTCTCGTGGGCCCCGTCGTCTTCCAGAACATCGGCCCTGGACGAAGAAACACTTCATGACAGCACAAGGCCATGTGGACCAGGTGCTGAGGCCCCACTTCCGTGCCGTACTTCCAGCAGCACTTCCTCCATCCACTTCTTATCCCCTCTCTCCCGTTTCCCTTGGTAACAACCCCCACTCCTCTTTTCCCTTACCCTCTCCCCTCCCCTCTTCGCCTTTCACCAGCCACGATAGGACGTGTGTTTCTATTGGATGTAGGCCTCCTCGCCACTGAGTGGTAGCTTATCATGCTCTATTTCCTACGCAGTGTCCCTCTTAACCACAATTTCCTCCCATACATCGACCGTGTATGCCTTACGTCTCTGTGAGCTAAGCGATTACTTATTTATTTTTCTGTTTGTGCCGTCCTGAAGAAGTAGCCATGCCCCGAAACGTCGACTTCCTGTCTGTCGTAGTCTCGTTTGGCCACGTTCCCTTTGTTGTTACCTTCATTACCCCAACCCGCAGTCACCTGTTTCTTTTCTCTTTACTAGAGTGAGGAATCTTTGGGAAGGACTATTTACGAGTTAGTCAGGCGGTGAGGGGGATACACAAAGAGTGAAGGGTCTATCAAATAAATAGGACAGCGAGTTCTTTGCCGCTCTATATTGTGGTTGTGTTCGTGATATGTGAAGCTCATTGATCGAACACAAGGCCCGCTTGCATTGTGAGTGTCAGTGGCATGCGACAGAAAGAAATGGCCAGAAGTGAGATTGGAGGAGTTAAAGGGATGGATAGAATGAGAGGTGGATGAAGTCGAGATGAAGGAGACTGGGAAAGACAGACCATCAGAGAGACAAAAAAAAAAACTCTTCGTTAAAAGGTACCTGTGCAGGTGCATATTTAAATGAAACATTCAAATGTCTGTCCACAGGTGACGGTGATGTTGATTTCAATCTCCGTCATCTTCTTCGTGACCAACATGCCCTACGCCATCTTTCAAATCTTCGGAAATCTTGGCGGCTGGTTGGTTTTTCTAGAGGATAGTGCACGGCTTTACACTTATGAATACGCTGCGAGTTCATTTATGATGACGTTGTTTACAATGGTAAAATACAGATTCTCTTTTCTTGTTGTTCTTAGTCTTCTTGCTTCTTTTTTCTCTATCTCTCTCTCGTGCGTAAGTTTATAACAAAAATTATCAAAGAGGCCTCTGATTTTTGGAGCGAGGTGGACAGAGAAAATATACAAACAATATTTATAGGGTTTATACTTATCTCTGAGGTTTGGGGACTTAAGGGAGTATATCAACACCAGTATGGAATCGACATGACAATGGGTAAATTCAGGGATCGTGTTTAACCGTGATTTAGCAAAAGTAGCTGACTGTGTTTCACAGCATAAATTCCAAACTGAAACTGATTAAATTATTTTGAGATCTTTTCCTCCTTTGTGTCATTTAATAAGTAAAAAGAAACAAAATAGCAGAACAGACTAGAAAAAAAAAACATTTACGTGCATCGTACTTTTTAAGTTTACAGATGTGCGTGATGGTAAGAGCAGGAAATGGGATGTCATAGGGCTGGGGAGGAAAAGATACGGTTACTTTCTGAAAGATAGGGAAGACTGAAAATGAACTGTTGAATAAAACAATCCAGTGTACGTGTGTAAATAAACCATAAAAGCTGCAACGTAGTTAAAACCTTACATCCTTTTTGAGAAAGCTGATGTATGTCTAACATTGTGATAAAGTAAAAAAACAACAACAAAATTTCCTAATTGTTTCTTTATTATTTGACAAGAATAAAGCATTTAGTCTTTAGACCATTAACAAATGGATCAAAATAAAAAAGGAGCTTTGGTGGTTTTAGAGATTTTTTTGGATCTAGTCAGTTTCTGTATGTATACTGCTCAAAAGAACTGAAAGACCAGTGCAAACTGCACGCGTTACTGATGCCAGAACGTATATCGGTGTAACGATATTGGTATTGGCCCCTACTTCTACCATCATGTGGCGAGAGGCAGGCACGGGCACAATTACGGCTGACCTTTCCGGGACCAGCCACGAGCTGGGGCAGTCCGAGAGGTGATACGGCGGCCTGATACTGCACCGGACATTAATTCTACGGCTAGCCCCGTTAATAACTGGTCGGCAATTAGCCGCCTACAATTAACAGTTGCCGGACTTGTTGTATGAGCGGAAAAAACAGGGTCAACGACCAGAGCCCCGCATGGTTGACCGGGCGACTCGAGGCTAATGACAAAAGTTCTCAGCTTGAGTGACCACAAACAACGTCACAAGTCTGTCCAGTCATCGTTCAGTGCACCGCCAGCGTCTGTCTGGAGCCATCCACTAGAACACCGGCGGGGTGGGGTGTAGGGGGGGGATTCTCTGAATTTAACCTGGCCGTGCCAGCAACATAGGGCAAGAAGCGAGAAGAAGCCTTTGGAGAAGACAGGGGAGACAGGGGAGACAGGGGAGATAAGGGAGACAGGGGAGATAGGGTAGACAGGGGAGATAAGGGAGACAGGGGAGATAGGG
>SMGT01013165.1:6083-45142 GCA_004794575.1 Lanistes nyassanus | reverse complement strand
ACCGAAGTGTTAGCCCTTTGTTGGGTACAGCTTATTACGAAGGCTTTAAGTCATCTTTTTTTCTTTCTTTATTACACACGTCATTTAAACTGTGTCGAAATGAGTTTAGTTTAACTGTTTGCATAAGTATCGACGTGATATTTAATCAGCACAGTTGTCTGAAAAAAATTATTTTTGTCTTAATGGGCATCAGAAAAATCCATTGTTTTCGAAGTTTTCGCCCGAATCGCACACACCTAGGCATGACCAAAACATGTATGTGGAAGTGTCTATGTCTTTGTGTGTGTGTGTGTGTGCGTGCGTGCGCGCGGAGGTGCGTTTCGTTTTATTTCATTTTGTTTTGCTTTGTTTTGTACCTGTAGCCGGGTGGTGATTATGTAACCCCCCGGCGCCCAGCCTGTCGACCCCTGAACTCTTCATAGCCGGCATGGCGTGGATAGTAGCATCATGCACCTTACTGGTCGTCTGTTACTCAAGAGTGGGAAACAAAGGGTATCTGTGCAGGGAAGGGCCAAGGACTCAGTGTCCGAGGCCACCGTAACCCTTTGACGTAATCTAGGTGCGACCAGGCTTCCCCAGTGAAGGGTAGGGCAACTTAGAGTCATAAGGGGGTCAGGGTCGCTCTAGAACAAGGGTGGACCGAGCATCTCGGCGTGAGGCGAGGGCGAAAGGTCAGCGACAATGTGCGAGGAGCGTGGTTAAAAAGAGGAGAACCAATGTAGAAGTTTAGTTCAGTTCAGAGTTGATTGGAGTAGTGCATTCATTCAGAGTGCGAGCTTCGAGTCAGTCGCTCGTCTTTTTAGTTGCTGTGCCCTCACAGTGACGTGGGGGAAAATAAAAGTTTCCATGTAGCTGTGAGGACGTCTTGTGTTGCTGTGTCCAGAGTGGAGGGATGATAGAGCCATTTCCACAATTAAGAAAGTAACAGGACCCGCTACCGCTCGACCCTGTTACATACCTGAAATCTTGACAGAGCCCGCCACTAGCGGCACAGTGAGCCAGACAGCGGAGTCACCCTTGAAATGCGAAGACCTTCTGATTGTGTTTGAAACCGAACAAGAAATCACAGAACACAGTTTCCTGGAAGGCCTGAGAAGGTCGGGGATCAAAGTTCGAGCTGTCAAGGTCGAAAAAGACAAGGTCGCTGTTGCTGATGACGGTGACAGTGCTTGGGCTATGAACGTCCGCCACATGCAGACGTACAGGACTAGGAGAAAAATTGTCGTGTACGTTGAGGCTGAGTCTGGACCCAGAGATTTAGAGACCAAACGTCGGGCTCTGACGAGCTGCACATCACAGCTGATCTTGGTCGGAGTCACAAACAGAACTCCATAGCACGCATGCAGTTTGACTGCACAACTGTAGATTTGAACTTGTTTACCTTCTGTGGTCTGGTGTCTTAGGTTTCTTAAAAAGAGTCCACACATTTGTTACTGTTCGTTCTCAACAAGTATGAACCATGCATGTGTGTATATCCATGCAATGTGCGTGAATGCAAGTGTGTGTATGTTTGTGCCGTTGTTGTGTGCGTGTGTGCGCGCGCGCGTGCGTCACGCGCTCTCCCATCTGTGTGCGTGTGCATACCCGAATAGCTGTTACAAATCTGTACGTAATAATTGTTGGGGGGAATTATTTAGTTGAAATCTGTTGCCAAAGGGTATTTTTCTAAGCTGGCACATTTGATCAAAAATTCAGCTGCAATATCTGATTGGATATTTTAAACAGGCTTCAAGAATTCTTTGACGAACAAATGCTCGGTTAAAAGCTCCTTTTATGTGACTCCGGATGTATAAACGGAGAAAGGATGAAGAATTATTGTTGTCATCTCACGCAACATTTTGTCATACACGTTGATCAAAGATATCATTAGCCGTTGTTATTATATGTAACATTGTAATGTGCCTCACACCAAGAAATAAATATGCTCATGCATCAACTCTGGCGATGGACAGTGGTTATATGTCGTTATATCATTCACAGGAAAAAAATCCAAACAAACAAAATCCGCAGGAATCTCAAGACAAATTGAATGAATTATAAAGCTGTTTCTGTGTGTGTGTGTGTGTGTGTGATATATATATACACAGAGAGAAATGGTGCTGACACCAGCAGTTTCAGTCTCACGTTTGATGGAGATCCTCCAGCCAAAGCAGCACGTATAAGCTCTAATTCACTGGAGCCGATCAAATGACGAGCTCTGTTTCGGATGTGTACAAAGCGGAGCCAATCAAATGGGGAGATCTATTTCGCAGATCTTTCGGGGGGCGCGGGAGGGAGCAAGAGGTAGGATGTTTCGGGAGGAGGGGGATTTAGGGGAAGGGTAAAAGGTAGGGGTAGGGGTTAGGGTGGGGGTTAGGGTGAGGGCTAGGGAAGGGGTGTGGGGGTTATAGGCAGCATAGATCTTTCAGGAAACTGGAAGGTTTTCAGTGGTGACCCTAAGAGATTAGAATATTTTACGTAAGACTGTATTTTGATTGGCTCCAGTTTTTCTGCGCTTTTTCAAGCTCAAAGAGCATTCCCCTCTCTACCCTAACCCTGACCCCTGACTTGACTTACAGCGGGGCAGAATGGAAGATTCAGGTTTACGGGTAACTTTTCTGTAACTTGTGAGCTAAATAGTTTCTTTTCTTTATCTGTCTTTCTTACTGTTTATACTATGCTGTTTAACTGTTTACCTGTTTATGTTGTGAGTTCTGTCCCCAAAAAAGGGGGAATCCGTCCACAAGTCCTCGTTGTGTGCTGTAGCAAAAAACTTATCGGCGCAGTTTCTCCAATATAACAACATGTTCACTGTCCCGCAGCAGTCACATCATGGCAAGGCATTAAAATCAGTTGTCAGAAAAGACTTGTTTAAACAAGGAAATTAGACGAGTGGCTCTGTGTATGTTGCTTCTCACTCAGGGTGTAAGACATGAGAGAGAGGAAGAGCAGTGGAAGGACAACGAAAAATAAAAATTACATGAGATAAACGTATACAGGTGTGGATCAGGTACAAGATCATTCACGCGACTGGAAATCTCTGTATGGCGAGAGTGTTAAATACGCTGTATCAAAATGTTTCGTGGACTCCACTTCGGGAATCATCCATTTCAGGGAAAGGGCTTCTGCATCATATGTCGTTGAAAGAATTTTTTTAAAAAAACGACGCCCACCTGCTTATAGAATGCTGTGTTTAAAGACTTTGGTGAGATAATAATAATAATAAATGTGGATTTGTAACGCGCGAGAACACATTTCATGCACACTTCGCGCGGACGAGGCACGCACTCAGTGAAAAACAACGAAACACACACACACACACAGGGAGAGATGAGCGCAACAAACACACAGGGGGAGAGATGAACGAAACACAGGTTGGGATACAGATCGTCCTTCAGTCACAGATGGGTGGAAAAGTATCATAATAGAGAAAGTTGTAGGTTAATGCAGACAGGCAGTCGTGACGTCAGTTAGGTACTTGCGGAAAAGATAAGTTTTTAAATTACGTTTGAAAGTCTGTATTGATGGGGAGTGGCGAATGTTGTGGGGAAGTGAGTTCCATTGGGTGGATGCCGAGAAGGTGAACATGCGCTGTCCATATGTTTTTGTCCTGATGCGGGGTACTGAGAGAATGCGATCGTCGGAAGAGGAGCGGAGCTGTCTCACTGGAGGGTAGATTGTAAGAAGTTCTGAAAAGTAGCTGGGGCATGCACCGGTGAAAAAATTAAAACAGAGAGTAGACAACTTGTAGTCGATGCGAGCCTGAATGGGGAGCCAGTGCAGAGTGCGGAGGAGAGGTGTGACATGGTCTGTTTTGCCCGCTTTCAGGACAAGGCGAGCGGCCGAGTTTGAAGTTTCTGTAACTTCTGTAGCAGATACAGAGGACAGCCGGAATTGTAAATTGGATGTTCGCATCTCAATTGTGTAACCGGCACACACGTGGCCCAAATGGCAAGGACCAAATTTACCAGTGTGCACCGTTGGAAGTTACAAAAGAATTTATTTTACGTGGGCTCAATCCCGGTTTAGGCACTCACTCACACAGGCGTCCAAATTGAAACCTACTCAACTACAGACGCGTGATAGCAACAACAAACATGACATTTATTAACATTAAGAATCCCCCTCCCAAACAGACATGGACATAAAAAAAAATAAGTGGATAAGAATTCTCACAAGTAGCAACAGCAACAAATCACCCTAGCTAACGCTGTCCTCAACCATATAATTGATACACTACTATCCTACTATACAGGCCCCGCGCACGCGGTAAAACCAAAATGGATAACAGAAAGAGAACTAAGAAAAGAAACTCGAGAGAGGAAAACGTGAAGGGAAAGGAAAGAACAACAAACGACGAACGTCGAGCGACGAACGACGACGAACGTGGCCCTGCAATCAAATGCAAGATTCCACATAACTCTCGTGACTGTATGGCCTCACGGCTTACTAACTCTCGACCTAGCCAGTTACTTTTACACAAAGCTGAATGTGAAATCACAAACCAAGCCGAAGTATTCATAGGCCAACAAAATCGCTTTCTCTAATCATCGTAGTACTGCTCTGCGTGTTTGCAACATTTCAAAAGACCACGCTTGCTGTCAAGCTCAGCACAAACAATTCAATGCATCAAAACCGGTTAAATTACAACTATCATTGGCATTGTAACAACTAAGAACAAAGTACAATGTACTTGTCGGCACAAGCAAGACCACAAGAGTGGCAGTGACGCCACGATGTCAACGGTTACACGGCGTCAAATGAAAAGGACCGCGAACCCATGTTTCCCGCGCGATCGGGAATGTTTCCGGTCGCGGTCTCAGGAGACTTCCGGTCGCAGTCTCGCGAGACTTACAATTTTAATTACACTATTTTCTCACAAAAAATATTTCTTTCGTACAACTCCATGAAAAGTATTTTACAACAATCTTTTCAGAGGGGTTGTATAATTGCAACATTTTTCTTACTTTGGTTGGGGTGAAGGTTGGGGAGGGAGTTGGGGAGGGATGGGGGTTAGAGGTGGGGTGGTTCTTTCTAGATTTCTTCCTTTTTCATGAAATAGGAACATGGCTGAGGTGTGACTGTAGCTCGCTATAGTGACAGCTGAGCTGGGTGCCTACGGATAGGAATAGAAACAGCTGAGCTGTATGAGAACCGGCTGCGGTGTTTGTTGAACAAGTGGCTTTTCTTTTCATTCTGCATTGTGTCAGTACTAAAAATCTTTTTAAAGAGTTGAAGGAGAAATAAGTCTTGTTACATTCTGTGTGGGATGTTAATTGTTTGATTATTATCCCCTGACTTGATAATCTGTCAGGTTCCACCTAAACTTAATGGTAATGGTTCTAGTGCACATTACTTGCAACTTGAGGAAAGAAAGGTTCTTGTCTCTGTCTCAAACTGGATTTAATGGGGTGGGGGCAGGGGGTGGTCACAAAAGTTACAGTACAAAAAGAAAGAAATTTTTTCTTTTGTACTAAGACATTCCTCTGTCACCCACTGACTTTCCTGTGCTTAAGGAATTCCAACCTTTGTGCTAAATACTTTAAATGTTTTGGTAATAACTGCCTCATCATATTTTACATATTTTCCCCAGATAGGCACCCTAATTTATAACTTCATTGCTATATTTTAGGTCTGTGCTGCTTACTTTGCAACATCACAATGTGGCAGCAATCTGTCAGACACTGTGATCAGATGGCAGAAGTTCCTGATCTGCCACCAGGCCTCTTGTCATTGCTGCATGCAGGTGAGAAAAAGTGTCCTGTTCCTACAGTAACAGCAACGCATATGATTGGAAGATAAGTTTATTAATTACTGATTTGAAGGTTCCATGTACTATGTCTCATCCTAAGGTGCATGTGTTCTCAAAATCAGTGAAAAACTTCACGTTTATGTGTATTGTGGTATGGACTTGAATGTATGATATGAAATAGAGCACGCAGAAGCAAAACCACTGATTTTTGTTTTCTCCATGAACAAGTGCGTGTTCATGCTTGTGGAATGGCATACACATGTACATAGGCACGTGCTGACATGAATATATATCTATTCATTCACTCACACTTTTAATTTCCTCACAAATATGGTAAAATACAGTCACAGAATGTTTCCTTCTACCTTCGCACTGGAGCTATTACAGACTGTTCCTGTCCTTAAACCACTGCGTCAAAAGCTCTACATCATGAATTGCACAAACTTTTCTTCAAGTGTGGTTGCTGACTTGTGCTTTCATTAATGTGTTTCAGGTGTCTGCTGCATCATTTTCAACATTACTTTCATGGTGATGATAATCTGTCAGCCTGAAGAAAAGATGGCAGAAGTCCTTCATCTGCCATCAGGCCTTTGTCATTGCTGAATACATGTAAGTGTAAATAAACTCTGTAAAATAGTCATAGATGATGTGAAGGTTGCCCATAGTGTATTTCCCCATCTTCAGAAGCATTCTTGTAACCCGTGAAGAGATTTGCATGTACAGTATTTATCTATGTGGTATAGACATCAAATTATAATATGCAATCAGGCAAACAGAAGGAAAGCTGGATATCTTTTATTCATGTACATAAATGCATGTGCATGCATGGAGACATGTATGCCTGTGTACACAGGCACACATGCATGCATGAGAATGTACAGACATCTCTTACTCGGGCACTCAACTCAGCCACTGAAGATCCAGAGACATCTCATTCTCTCAACTCTTTCCTAAATATGATAAAAGATGACAATAGCGTCTGTTTTTTCTACTTTAATGTAGAAATGGATTTATTGTTTCAGATCCCAGAGATCCTGACCTTTGAGCTGTTGCCTATGTTTGTCAGGACAGTGTTTTAAATTTAAAACAAGGGAACTGGACCAAGCTAAGACATAACAAAGACGAAGACAATCTACATGTTTCGCGGCACTACCCCTTCATCAGGACGACACAAAAACGACGAAAAAACGACAACAACGAAAACAGAAGAAAAAGACTTAGCTTCAGTAGATGTGGCGCATGGACTGGACAGCAGGAAAATGACTAAGGGACAGTGAGTAAGAAGGGTTAAAAAGAGGGGCAGCCAATCGCCAGGTGGGTAGGAAAGGGTAGGGAAGGGTGGGGGTGGAGAGGGGGGCGGGGTGGAGAGAGTCAGTGTGGGAGAGAAGGAGGTGAGAGAAAAGAAGAGAGTGAGAGAGGAGGGGTAAAGAGGAAAAAGAGGGAGGTGGAGGGTCAGTGTTTAAGGTTCAGACCTGTGGGTGCCATGGTACCAAAATGGGTAAAGAACTAGGACTCCATATTCTTACGGTCAATGGAATCGCCCTTCATTCTCCAGATACCACAGACCCTCATGTTGTCGGCTGTGGGTGTGGGTGTGCTGAAGTGACGTGCAACTGGTGTGTTTCTGCGGTGTTAAGTGTCAGCCAAATGTTCTGTGAAGCGGGTGTTGAGAGTGCGTTCTGTCTCCACGATGTAGAATAAAGTGGGACCGAGGGTGCATGTGATGGCGTAGACGATGTTGTTGTTGGTGCAGGTGAAGTGGCGCTTGATGACAAAAGTGGTGTTGGGTGTGTGGAGTGTTGTGTTGGTGTTCAGGTAGGGGCAAGTGTGGCAACGGGGACATTGCATGGGGTGGAGCCGCAGAATGGAAGGAGGGTGGTGGTGGCTTTGAGTTTAGAATGTATTAGAAGATCCCACAGGTTCTTATCCCTGCGAGATGCTAGGAGGGGGGTTTTGTTTGAAGAGGTGGGGCTCGGATTTTGACAGTATGTGCCAGTTAGAGAGGAGGATCCTACGTACTGGAAGGTTGTGAGGGTGGTGCGTCAAGACGGCGATCGGCCGAGGTTCCGCGTGTCTGTGGTGGTGGGAGGGTTGGAGTGTGAGTGCACGTGGTGTAGCGGCAGCTTTCTGTTTAGCAGAGTGTAGAAGGTTGGGAGGATACTTGCGGGCGAGGAAAAAGTCTACCATTCTATTGGATTGTTCGAGGAAGTCTGTATCATTGGAGCATACTCTGCGGAGTCTTAGGAACTGCGTATGCTGTGCAGGGTGGAGGGTGGGTGAGATGAGTGGAAATCCAGGTAGGAGTGTGAATCTGTAGGCTTGTAATGGATGGTGGTTGCAAGGTTGCCGTTCTGCAAGGTTATGTTGATGTCGAGGAATGTGACAGAGGTGCATGAAATGGTGTAGGTGTATTGAATGGAGGGGTGGAAGTATGTACTGGATGTACTGCAGCAACTGTGGCTCCGGGAGGGAAGTGGCGCCGAGACCATCGTCAATGTAGCGTCTGAAAAGTTCTGGGGTGGGGCCCGTGTAGCTGTTACGGATGTTGTTTTCTAGCCAGCCCATGAAGAGACAAGCATAACTAGGGCCCATTTTGGTGTCCATGGCCACGCCGCTAATTTGGTGTAAACACTGGCCGTCAAACTCGAATGTGTTGAGTTTGAGGAACAACTCCGCCAACCTAATCAGAGTGTGTGTAGGAGGGTGGGGGTTGCTGCGTAGGTGGAGGAAGAAAGATAGTGCGGTTAAGCCATCAGTGTGGGGTATGGATGTGTATAGGGATGTGACGTCAAGGGTGAAGAGGAGGGTGGGTGTGAAAGTGTTGGAGGAATTAAAATGGTCCAGGAGTGTGAGAGTGTCTGTGGTGTCTTTGATGTAGGTGGGGAGCGACTGGACGATGGGCTGAAGAAAAGTGTCTAAATAATGGGAAATGTTCTCTGTGGGGCAGCTACAAGCAGAGACAATAGGACGGCCAGGGTTGTTAGTTTTATGTATTTTTGGCAGCAAATAGAAGGACGGTTGTTTAGTGTCTTTCTTGATGAGATATTTCGCTGAAGGTGGTAAATCTGCTGAGTCAATGGAGGTACCGATCAAGTTAGAGATCGTTTTTGTGTCTGCCGCAAGTGTGTGGTCGGAGTGAGGCTCGTAGAAGGTGGTGTCATGTAGCTGCCGGTGTGCCTCGGCTATGTATAAATTGCGGTCCCAGACGACGATCGCACCGCCTTTGTCGGCTGGTTTGATGACGATGTCAGTGCGATGCCGGAGGGAATCAATGGCTTGAAACTCGTGTATTGACAGGTTGCTGTGACGGACGGGCTTAGGGCGTAGGTGGTATATTTCAATGCGGCACTTGTTGATGTAATGTTCCACAGGTGTGGAGATGTCGTGTGGTGGTTCCCGTGGCCTGCGAGGTGCGAACAGTCGGAGGAAGATATCGTCTGTCGTCGAAAATTGAAGTGCAGCCATCCACCGTAGGGTGCGGAAAAAGCGGTCGCAGTCAAGGAGTGTTTGGTAACGGCTGGTGAAAGGCCGGAGGGGGATAAAGTTTAGGCCCTTGGCTAACACCGATTTTTCGGCATCAGTCAGGGGGAGGTTATCAGGGATACATTTAACTAGGTTTGAGTGTGGGGGGTTGGAGGTGGTGGTGGGGACCGAATGCAACGAGGACAGTGTTTGGAAAGTTGCTGCAACATTAAACTTTTTCATTATTTTTTAGAGCAAGATTTTTTTTATGCATGTGTGCTGTGAGTTATCCTGTGGATTTTAGCCCAAGCCATTTTTAAATCTCTCAAACAACCATGCAGCTTTTAATTGTAGAGGAAAAAAGTGATGTCAAGTTTACATGCACACCCACACAGCTGCACAGGATCTGATATCAATGCCCAGTCCAGGCTGCTTTCTGAAAGGTATCCTTGAGCTTAATGCTTCGAGACACATATACATATGGAGGCCATTAGGGTGAAGAGTTAAGGAATGAGGGTCTGCCAGGGCCACAAGAGATGCAGCCAACATACAGTTTTGACTGGTTGGCACCCAGTGCAACTGCAGCACTCAATAAGCACTCAAGTCTATTAGTACATTTACAGTTGTACTTCATGCCGTCTAAGCTATAGTATACTGAATCAGGCATTGCCAAACAGATTACTGTTATTTGTGTTAATGCAGTGTGTGGATAAATGCCACAGAACTAATATCATGATTGCTTTAGATCTTGCAAAGAAAAGAAAGTGTATTTGCTTGCAGTGATGAAGATGTAAAAGGTAGGTATGCATCATGTTAAAAATATTCTGTCCATCCAAATGTTAAGAATTGCATCTTTAGTAATGTGTGCGAGACTGTAAACTTGACTGTACCATCCGAGGGCTGTTTGCCTCCAGTAAAAGTACACCCAGGGCTTTACAGCAACATAGAAAACTTTAAAGACATGATGCCGATTGTCTCCCAGGCAGGACCTAAAAAAGTGTGACTAAAGAACACTGATGCCTATGTACATGTCTGCATGTAGAGTGGTTCTGACACACGACTGTGCATGTGAATGGGCAACGTAATGGCTAGCTGCAAGTTGAAAGCATTCTACATCCTTTCTCCATTCAATCCTGATGAACATACATCCTCAAACATAAACTTCAAACCATCACTTGCTTGTATTCATTGCAAATGCACACTAACAACACTCAGTTTAAAAAAAATCTTTATATATATATATACACATGGTGAGATGATGCACAGTTTTTATATATTTATATATATTTACACACAGTGAGGTGATGCGCAGTCTTTATATATTTATATATATACATTGAGGTGACAGCATTCTGCATCTCAGCATAGCGCAGTTATAATGCTGCTTAACTGCCAGGGCTTCAAGGTCTGTAACACAAACACAATTTCTGTTTTAAAACCAGACAGTATAGATTGTGGGTTATTCTTACAAATTCTACACAGGTTGTTATCATGGATATGAAGTCTTTCAACTTTTTATGTTTTGTTAATGGGAGCATGGAAGTGAATGAGCAGGTGAGAGGACTAATGGCAGACTTGAAGGCACAAGACATGAGGGAGGGGTGAGGCATGGGGAAAGCAGGAGGTATGAGACAGGATCAAGATATGAGGGAAGGGCAAGGCAAGGTCAAGACATGAGGGACGGTCAGTACATGGGGGAGGGGAAGGCAGGGATGAGACATAATGGATGGGGTGAGGCATGAGGCAGGGACAAGACATGAGGGAGAGTCCAGACACAAACCCATAACATCCTGCCCCTGTCTTCGATGCCTTAACCACTAGACCACTGGAGTGACCATGAAACCATGAAATACTCACTTGTACTGCAGAATAAATGAAGCCTGATGGCAGTTGAAATGACTTCTGCCTTCTAACTCAGGCTGTCAGACTGTCCATAATAAAGTCTTGTCATGTCAACCATGCTGCACCCACCTACAACACAGACAGAAATTTATAACATTAATTTCCCCACAACAGAGTGCGTGTAAGTAAACAATAGTGGCACATGTAGTACTAAATCTTTATATAAAAACGTGTTGCAGTGTCACTTTATGGAAGGTTTTCTCCAGCGCTAATGTTTAAGCACTGTGTTATTTTTAATGCATCTTCGTGTAGCATTATAATTGTTCATTCATGAGAAAGCTGACACGGTAATGACGCAATAAGTAAACGCAGTGTGAGGGGCAAAAGACGTCATTTCGATTGTCAAATACACGTAATACTCGGTCTCCTCCAGCCAATGAGAAGATAGGATGTTGGTTGCGAGGGGGGACGGGAGAAATTTCGGTGTGGATTAACGCTTGATCCGGGAGACAAGCAGAAACCTTCAGAGAGGTTAGACGCATTCCTGAGGGAGGGAACGTTAACGGTCTTTCTGTCACTATACGTCCTCCGTTGACGGCTGATTCCGTATAGTTACTCAGAAAACAATCGCGAGATTACTGTTAGCTTGTTTTGTTTGTTTTGTTTTTTGTTTTTTTTTTGACGTGAGAAGGAGTTTGCACTTCTACGATCAAATTTGTTCGTCAGCTTTCTCGAGTGATTGGAAGAGACGAAGTACATGATCGTTGGGCCTTCGAAGGGCTGAAGACTTAACGGCCAAGACGCTACCAGCAGTATATATCTCCGATCAACTGCTACTCATCTTATACGACCTAATAGTAGGCCGTGAGTGTGCGGACGAACGAACTTTTTTCCACTAGAGAGAGTGGACAGTTCACATAGATCTGAAATCTATACGAAGCAAGGAATTACCCGTAACGGTCAGACAAGGTCGTCCAAGGACAAACAAACACCCTGTATAGTACGTTGCTTGTGATCCGAGGTTCCTGATACCTGTGGACCAGATCGTTCAGCTGGGATCTACTGGCTTGGCAAGACTGGATTTTACTTCACCTTTTGCCTCGCTAACAGATTGTCCCGAGTCAACGTTCCATTGACTGAACATTTGCGTATCCGTGAATTACGTCTACAGACTTCAACCGTCGTCTCCTGCATATAAACTACTATCGCGGACCACTTGTTAGTGTGTACGAACACTGGATTATAATTCTGTTCCGGTTCGGAATAACTAAACATCACCGCAAGTAGACTTATGATTTATATTTGTTCAACTGTACTCCAGTTGTATTACTTACTGTTCTGCAAGTTGTAACACACCACACATTGTTGCTATCACACACACACGCACACACATACGCATTGTTATATATTTGTTCATCTATCTCTCTTCTCCCTCTAATATCCTTCTTATTGTTTATAGTTCAATAAATGTGTTAATTTATCTGGTCGTGTACCTTTTGCTTGAAAAGGTGGGGTCTGCTTAGGTGTCTACATTTCTTATTTCTTCCCTAAAAATCCAGCACACCCCAGAAAACGTTACATGCACTAACAATTACTTTTAAAGACAAGTTATCAAACAGACATCTTCTAATCAGGCACACACGCACTTTCAGTCAGAATGGCATCTGTGTCTGAAGTGTTTGTAGGCATGTGGTTGCGCATTTGACAAAGGTGTGTCCAAGAAGATCTAATGCTAGATTTGCAGGTTGGTGTGTGTGGGTGTGCATGCATGCATATGTGTGCATGTGTGTGTATGTGTGTGCATCCATGTTTGTGTGGGTGTGCATGCATGCATATATATATATATATGTGTGAGTGTGTGTGTGTGTGTGTGCATCCATGTTTGTGTGGGATAAAACACTGCTTTCTAAATCACAGCATCAACATCTGAGGAAATGTGAATGTTAGGTTAGACTGGCTGGTTCGCTAATGTCATCAGCAATATACAAGAGGCAAAGAGGAGAGGAAAATACATATACATCCTTCATTCTTTCACAAATACAGCTGTTGTGAAAGGTGTGAGTAGGGCAGTCAAATAATACATATCCTTCATGCATATATTTAGCTGGCTATTGTGTCATGCTGTCACTCATTTAGTTATTGTTATAGATATGATGATAAGTCAAATAAGTGCACATTCTTCAAACTTTAGTTTATTTAGCTTTAACAAGCAATGTGAAATGCGCTCTTACTTGTCATGTGCAGTGAAGTGAGGCTTGGAGGCAGGTAAAGGTGTTCTGCACCCCGGATCTCTCTTTTGGTGTCACATAGGATAATCACCACCAGATGCACTAAGCAAGACCCTGAAACATTAGGAAGAAAAGATTTACATCAATAAAGCCTCCTGGATATTTCACATAAAGTAGTGCTGTTCTAATTGCTACTGCAATACATGTACAAGCAAGAACGACACAATCACTTGCACTGATGTTGTAGTGGTACATGTTTTCTTGTTTTAAAGCCAGAAAAATTCTCTTTCTGCAAAGTACAATGGTTTACATGGCAGCAGGCTTTACAACAGTCTAATCTAGTATAAGTAGAAGTGCTTTTGTGTGAAAGTAGAATGTGTGTGTGTGTGTGTGAACGAGCATGTGCATATGTCAATGTGCACCAAAAAAAACCTGCACATTTAACAAGCAAAAAAGAACTACAGCCTGTATTGTCATAACATGACAAAATACTTACTTGTACTTCAGAATAAATGAGGCCTGATGGCAGCGGAAAAGGACTTCTGCCATCTAACTCAGGCCGTCACAATGTCGAGCTGCACAGCCTAAGGATGTTGTGAACAATGCTGCACATACCTAGAACACACAAAAACGTTTATGAAATTAATTTCCACCCAAATGAGTGGATGCAAGTAATCATTAGATGTAGTGCTAAAGCTTTATATAGGAACCATGTGGCTGTCACATGTCAATCTTAGGGTATCACCTGTCACTCATAGGTTGGCTTGGTTTCCCCGCCACTTCTCATCACACTTAGTGGTTAGCTGGACGCTCCCCATTGGTCACGGCAAGTCGCCCTGCTCCACCGAGTCTGAGCAGAACCGGTTTAGCCCAGTTTTAAGGCGTCAGGGCGTTAGTACTTAAGCAGGGGAAAAACACTTACTGGAGATCGACAGAGCGACACAGGGACACATCGGAGGACACACGGAGAACGGACACTGAGAGAGTGTCAACGTAGGAAGACCACGTGTTAGCCCACGGACTTCTGCCCCCCTCGCCATCTTGCCAAAGAAGTAGAAGAGAAAAGGGCTCCAGCTCTCTTACAGTTACACAGGGTAATCTGCCGAACGCCTCGACGGACTGACGCGAAAAGGGACTACTGGACGTGCCTTATAAGTAAGGTCTGCTCTTACCTTAATCTTATCTTAGAGTCGGGGACTCGCGTTGTTTTAAGATAAGTGGTTTATCCTGCCGGAAACAGGAGACGTCATAAGCTAGTGGCCGGGCACATGCCAAAGAGGTGGGACAGAAAGAAGTGCGGTCGTGGGTGTCATAGCTTCTGTGTCGGTCGATGAATAGCTTTAGAGCCGCGTATTGCAGTTAAGCAGTAGTTTTGGTAGTGATCAGAGTTGGTGCTCTGGTGTCGGTCACGTATCGTAACTGTGTATTACAAGTAAAGCCGTTGTTTCTGTAGCGACCAGAGTAGGTGCTCTGTCGTCAGTCACTTGTCGTATCTGTGTATTGCAGTAAAGCAGTAGTTTCGGGAGTGATCAGAGTGGGTGCTCTGTCGTCGGTCACTTCTCGTATCTGTGTACTGCGGGAAAGTAGCGTTTCAATAGTGACAAGAGTAGGTGCTCTTTTGGTGTTCACTTATTGATTCAGTGATTAGAGCGGGATCATAGGCCGTTTTGCAGTTTGATTTCCCTCTTGCATTGATTTGATTATTTCCTTTGTCTGTTGCACGTGGTATGACGTAATCAGGCAGCGTCTTACCCTAGACACGAGCACGGTGATTCTCTGTAAATAATTTGTAGATATATTTGATGTTGTCGAGCCAGTTAGTGTTTGAAATATATGTTGAATAACAGTTTGCTGCAGTTGTGCGTTTTACGAGGGTGGGGGCTCTTGAGCTAGTAGTGTTTCGCCTGTGAGAGACTGAGCGAACGTGTCGAAGTATGAGAATCTTTTCCCTCGGTAGATGTCTCTAGTTGTTCACATTATTTCACAGCGTCATCACCCTTTGGTTTAGAAACCATTGACCTGAAGCAGTAAGGGTTTTGGTGACGATTGCTAAATTAAATCTACATTTTTACGAGATCGCCATAAAAGTTGACCAGTAATTCTGAAAAGTCGAAGTCCAATAAGATAAGGTACCGCCCGCGACGTCACAGTGGCTGTTCAGTGTATGCATATGCAATGCAAGTGTTTGTGCATGTGCATGGCCGTTTGTGTGTGTAATGTGTGTAAAGGTATTTATGCAAGTTGTACATGTGTCTGTGCATGCACAACTGTGAGCAGGTATGCATACAAGTGGATCCTTCATGTTTTTAAATAATTCAGTTGTTGTAAGAAGTGTGACAGAAGTAAAGTCAAAAGAGGGCATATGCTTTAGGCTTTACCACAATTATGTTAGCTTTTAAATCAGACAGTGTGAAATGTCCTCTTACTTGTCTTGTGTAATGCAGCCAGGCTTGGAGGCATGTAGAGGAGTTATGCCATCCTGTAATTTTGTCTTTTTGCGTCAAAGGGGATCGTCACCATACGACATTTAAAACATGACACCTGAAACATACAAAAATCATTTGTATCAATAAACCTCATTGACGTTTCACACAAAGTAGTGCTTTTTGGTAGTTTAGATAACTTTGGTAAAGCAGACTTTTAGGTACATGTATCTTCCTGTGCAGATCCATGCTGTTTCCATCAAACCATGTTGTTTAGATACATGTGGATACTGGCATGCTCACCAACACGACAATCTTTTCTTTTTATTCGGTTCTTCTGCCAGTTGTTCAAACACCTGGGAAAGCTATTTCATCCTTGGCTTTGCCTCGAAACATGTACACTATTGACTGTTGTCAGGTGTAAGAAAATGGCAATGGAAGCAAGAAAGGCAGACAAGAACCACAGCATTAGTGTCACATAATGCACTTTCCAAATTCTTATAAACTCACAAAGGATCTGACTACTTAAGCTGCATTATAAACATCAAGCTGCTCCATACCTTTCTGCATTCTGCAGACGTCACTGGTGTAGCTTTTGAGCAGCAGCAGATGACCAGGTACACCGTCAAGTCAGACAACAGCAGCCTTTGCGTAGCAGGATGGGGTTTTGTGCTGATTACTTCAATTTCTGGGTTATCTCACACTAGCTGCATGTGGAGATCACTTTATGCCACAATGTAGAAATCACAACTTGTCCATCACAACTTTCATGTTTTTTTTTCAAGTGGTAGTAGTGGTGGCAAGGGCAACGACCAAAAAAATCCAGGGTTCTTTCACCTCTGCATCAATGTGTAGATATTAGAACCCAACCTTGACTACACAGTCATTTCACGATCTGTCACTGAAGCAGTAGTACAGAGGTACTTCTGAGACGCAAGAATACATCACTAGGTGCACTGAAGCTGTATCCATGTCCATGCTTCACTTTTTGTCAGATTTGTATTTGATTTTACCGAAATATCATCATTGCCAAGTTACACAAAAATGCTCACCTCTAGATGGTGGCAGGAACATATGCACCATGTAAAAATATTACAAATATAGAGATGTTATAATGGTGTTATCTTTTAAGTATATACACATAAATTCTTTGCAAATACCTTCTGCAGACATACAAAAATTTCTCGTTGTCTTATGGATCCAAAGGTGTGAAATTTTTACAAGCTTTGTCCTACTCCCCGTAATGGAGTTCCATATTCACATGTATGTGGTACCACATTCCATTCTCCTTATTAAAGTCAAAATGACAAGACTCGGCCAATCAAGTTATACAAGCAGTGCACTGCTGTCTGTACATGTCTTGTAGCTACTTTCATGATAATTTGTGTGGGACTTTTGTGAAACTACAAAGATGAGCCAACTCTTTGCAACTTAACACTAATGAAGATCCTTGCAAGTAATGTAAAGGATAAAACCACACAAAGGTGATTGGAAATAAGTTAAGCCACCTGCAAGCAATTACACAATGAAGACTTGCATATAATCTATATGATGATGCCACATGGAGGTGACCTGAGAAACATTATGTGACCTGCAAGCAACTGGACAATGAAGACTTGCAGGTAACTTAAATTATTAAGCCATATTGAGCTGATCTTAGAAACATTAAGTCACCTGCAAGCAACTGGACAATGAAAACTTGCAGATAACTTAAATGATGATGCCACATGGAGGTGATCTGAGAAAAATTAAGTCACCTGCAAGCAATTAAACAATGAAGACATGCAAATATTTTAAATGATGATGCCACATGGATATGTGTCCTGAGAAAAATTAAGTCACCTGCAAGCAATTAAACAATGAAGACTTGCAGATAACTTAAATAATGCCACCTACAGGTCACTAGGTAAATGATGAGGATATGTGATATGAATAAATGACTGCAGTCATACGATATCACGGCGGCTGCAGTATAAAAGATGCATCTCTAAGGGTTAAACCGATAGTAAACACGCTGTGAGACTGATAAGCATTTCATAAAATTTAATGGACTGGAACGGGATGGCGCAAGTAATTTAATAACCACAATGACACGCAGTTAATGAAAGATGGCCAACGAATGCATCACGCGTTCCAAATAGAAGCGGTCTTCAGGGTATCTACTGGTGAACATATCCAAGGAAGGAGCGCTCCAACGTACAGACTGTTATCAATATTCATCTCTCAAAACTGACAGCCTATTTTCAGTATTGAAAAAAAAACATCGTACAGTGTATTTGTTAAAAAAAATTATTTCTTTGAAACTAATGCTCTTTATTATGGTTTTGCGGTTGCAGTAATACATTCAATGACATTAAATTGTGAAGTGTATGTAACGATAACTCATAATATAATTATTATAACAGCACATTTTGTGATAGACTATCTTCTTTCTCTCTAAGCCACCATAGACTCAGCTGAGAGAAATCAAATCTCGATGTTTACCCCAGTGGCTCCACTTCCCTCCTTTCCAATCCCCATTAAGCACTTAAGCAAAGCTACTTTGTTCAAATCTTATTTTTATTTCACTAGTATTTTCTGCATTGCTGCAAATTGCAGATGCTGGAAATGGAGATCCTTGACCCGAAAATGGCGCGAGCATACCAGATGTCACACACCACGGTGTCGCTAATTCCACTGATTAAAGAGGAACTGAAATACACCGTCATATGGCCCGCCGGCACTCGGCCGGACAGAGCGAAACAGTAGTGGACATTCCTGCTCCGGGGTCGCTAATGCCACCGATTAAGAATAGCTTTTTAGATTATTATGGCTCAGAAGAAAAGATTATCGAGGCTTCTGTCTGCATAATACAGCGCGCCCTGTGGTGACTGCAGGCAGACTTTTTGATCTGCCCTTACATTGCCTGTACACAAGGCCACGCTTTCAAACTAAAAATTATTGTAAACTTAGCCTAGCTGGTTTTCAGTTCGAGAGCTTAGATTGGTTACATGATGCCTAATTTTTAGTTGGATAGAGACAGCATGGCAACCGAAGATGATCACATGACATGCATATTTTTCGGTGAATTCCACAATACAGAAGGACCTGTGTCTGAATGACGTCAGTTTCACGAATTATGCTAAATACAAGAGAGAGAGAGAGAGAGAGAGAGAGAGCATGGCATCCAGTTACATATTTTTTAGATTTTCGACCTTACAAGAATTTTTATTATTTAGAGAGCATGGCATCCCATTACAGAGATGATGCCTAATTTTACAAGAATTTTAGTTTGAGAGATGATGCCTGATTATATGACAGCAAGGCATCCAAAACAGATTTTTTCAAAGAGTTTTAGTTTTGAGAGTTTGGCGACTGCAAGAATTTCTATCGTGCAAAATCTGTCTAGAACAACTGGGCTGCCAGAGGCCATGTGTACCAACTGGTCAATAGGAGACTTGGATTGCGAACTCTTTAGGCGCATGTTTCCGACGTTTCAAGTGCGGCTGTTCGGCCTTGACCCGATGAACGACTACATGGTGATAATGGACTTCGTGCCCGTGGACGACAAAAGCTACGGTACTCATTCCACTCCAGCACCTGGGTGGTGGCGGGCAAAGCGGACCCCCACATGCCAGGCAGAATCCAACCGGACTCCCCCGTCAAAGGCACGCAGTGGATGAAGCAGATCGTCAGTTTTTATTATTTTGAGAGCATGGCATCCAATTACAGAGATGATGCCTAATTTTACAAGAATTTTCGTTTGAGAGATGATACCTGATTATATGACAGCAAGGGATTTTTTCAAACTGATGATGCCTGATAATTTGTCAGCATTGCATCAAAAAGAGATTTTTTGGAAACAGATGTCTGATTATATGACAGCTGTGACGATTCTAGCTCACGGTACAGTATCATCTGTCCATCCATTGCCAGCGCGTAACTTCACGCGATCGGATTCTTCGCGTGACGTCAAATTATAGCGTCACATTTTTATTTTGTTGACGTAAAACCACGCGTGAGGACAACGCGTCTGTTCGCGAGTCAACGGCCAGTATTGGAATCAGACCACTGCAGTTTCCAGCCGGACAGGCCGCATCTCTGTTCGCTGCGCAGTTAACCGTCGCAACCGACGTCCGACAGTAGCTGACCGCTGGAAGCTGCCCAGGCACGCAAGGTCTACATCACCGTGCGGCGAAACCAGTCGTCTGGTAACCTAACCACTGTAGCTGCAACGTGTGTGAATGGAATTATGCTTAAGAATTTCCTTTCTACCGAACGTATGCATGTCAGTTGGTTGTGCCTTCTGCTAACGCCTACCTTAAGACACTTAGTGGCTTTGCAATTGTATATGTTACGTGTTGCAAAATTTTATTGGCAAAAAAGTTAGACCATTTAAATTGTGGAAATGTTGCGCAGTCCACTTTTTGTCCGAGTAACAGCGTTAACCGTCGCACGAACCCGACAAAAGTTTCCGCGCTGATGTGCACAGTTCTGCTGTGTTTCAGGAGGACTGTTTCGCCATTTCACCGTTTCGTCACTTCTGTTTCGCTTCTTCTGTTCGCTAAATTCCTGCTTTGCTGTTCCACGTTCGCCGGTTCTTCGTTCTTCGTTTCCTTCTTCGTCAAGTTCAACGCTTCATCCTTCGTTCGCCGTCACCTTCATCAGCATCTCCAACACTGCACAACCGTCAACACCCCGTCTGTCATCGCATCAGGAACATCGATCAGTGTCACCAGCCCGAGCACGCACGTGGACTGTGCCATCCTACGCGTGAGATAAGTCGTGTATTCTGTGCTGACGCAAACGTGGTGACTCTGACATTTGTGGTCGGTGTGAACATTTTTCACAACACAACACTGTTTTAACAAAACATTCACATTAACATTTTCGTTGCCATTCACATCAACCACACATCACCCATTCATTGTGAGTTAATTAAATGTGGGTTTTCTACACAAGGTCGACTTTTTTGTTGAAAAAAGAGTGTGTGCATCTGGTGTGTGACAGTCGCTTTTTCAGGCTTCTACCTGTTCCACTGTACTTCCGCTGTAAGCGCACAGGCGCACATCCAGGTGCAAAACACGACACATAAAACGTTACAACAGCATGGCATCAAAAAGAGATTTTTTTGAAACAGATGATGCCTGATTATATGACAGCATGGCATCCAAAAGAGATTTGTTTTGAAACATGATGCCTGATTATATGTCAGCATGGCATCCAAAGGAGATTTTTTTAAACAGATGAGACAGCATGGCATCCAAAAGAGATTTTTTCGAACAGATGATGCCTGATTATATGACAGCATGGCATCAAAAAGAGAAAAAAAAGAAAAGAAAAACAAGTGATTGCTGCTTGGAGGATAAGCCCAAATTAAATGTAAAACAAGGGAACTGGATCAAGCTAGAAAAGGAACAAAGACGAAGACAATCTACATGTTTCGGGGCACTACCCCTTCATCAGGACGACACAAAAACGACGAAAAAACGAAAAGGAAAAAGACTTATCTGCAGTAGATGTGGCGCGTTGGCTGCAAGCCAGGAGAATGACCAGGGGACAGTGAGTAAGAAAATGTTAAAAAGAGGGGCCGCCAATCGCAAGGTGGGTACGAAAGGGTAGAGAAGGGTGGGGGTGGAGAGTGGGCGGGGGAGAGAGAAAGAGAGAGAGAGAAAAAGCAGCGGGGTAAGGGGGCGTCGGTGAGAGAGAGAGTAGGAAGGAGGTGAGAGAAAAAGCTAGAGAGAGAGATGGAGGGGTGAGGGGGTTAAGGGAAAGGAGGGGGAGGGTCAGTGTTTTAGGTTGAGTCCAGTGGGTGCCATGGTACGGAAGTGGGTAATGAAGTAGGACTCCATATTCTTGCGGTCAATGGAGTCGCCCTTCATTTTCCAGATACCACAGACCCTCATGTTGTCGGCTGTGTGTGGGGGTGTGTTGAAGTGACGTGCAACTGGTGTGTTTCTGCGGTGTTTAGTGTCAGCTAGATGTTCTGTGAAGCGGGTGTTGAGAGTGCGTTCTGTCTCCCCGATGTAGAATAAAGTGGGACAGAGGGTGCATGTGGTGGCGTAGATGATGTTGCTGTTAGTGCAGGTGAAGTTGCGTTTGATGACAAAGGTGGTATTGGGTGTGTGGAGTGTTGTGGCAGTGTTAAGGTAGGGGCAAGTGTGGCAGCGGGGGACATTGCATGGGGTGGAGCCGCAGGAAGGGGGGAGGGAGGTAGTCGGTTTTAGTTTGGAGTGTACTAGAAGGTCTCGCAGGTTCTTATCCCGCCGAGATGCTAGGAGAGGGAGTTTTTTGAAGAGGTCGGGTTCAGATTTGGACAACAGGTGCCAGTTGGAAAGGAGGATCCTACATACTGGGAGGTTGTGGGGGTGGTGGGTCAGTACAGCGATCGGCCTTGGTTCTGTGTGTCTGTGGTGGTGGGAGGGTTGTAGTGTAAGCACGCGTGCTGTGGCGGCAACTTTCTGTCTAGCAGAGTGTAGAAGTTTTGGAGGGACGGTTGCGGGCGAGGAAAAAGTCTTATCATTCTGTCGGATTGTTCATGGAAGTCAGTGTCATCAGAGCATAATCTACGGAGTCTCAGAAACTGCGAGTAGGGTATGCTATGCAGGGTGGAGGGTGGGTGAGATGAGTGGAAGTCAAGGTAGGAGTGTGATTCCGTAGGTTTGTAATGGATGGTGGTTGCAAGGTTGCCGTTCTGCAATGTTATGTTGATGTCGAGGAATGTGACAGAGGTGCATGAAATGGTGTAGGTGTATTGAATGGAGGGGTGGAAGTGTTGTATGTAATGGATGTACTGCAATAACTGAGACTCAGGGAGGGAAGTGGCGCCTAGACCGTCGTCGATGTAGCGTCTGTACAATTCTGGTGTGGGGCCCGTGTAGCTGTTACGGATGTTATGTTCCAGCCAACCCATGAAGAGACAAGCATAACTAGGGCCCATTTTGGTTCCCATCGCCACGCCGCTAATTTGGTGGAAACAGTGGCCGTCAAACTCCAATGTGTTGAGTTTGAGGAACAACTCCGCCAACCTTATCAGAGTGTGTGTAGGAGGGTGGGGTCGCTGCGTGAGTGGAGGAAGAAAGACAGTGCGGTTAAGCCATCAGTGTGGGTATGGATGTGAGGTCAAGGGTGAAGAGGAGTGTTGGCATGAAATTGTTGGAGGAATTGAAATGGTCCAGGAGTGTGAGAGTGTCTGTGGTGTCCTTGATGTAGGTGGGGAGCGACTGGACGATGGGCTGGAGTATAGTGTCTAAATAATGGGAAATGTTCTCTGTGGGGCAGCTACAAGCAGAGACAATAGGACGGCCAGGGTTGTTAGTTTTATGTATTTTTGGCAGTAAATAGAAGTACGGTTGTTTAGTGTCTTTCTTGATGAGAAGTTTGGCTGATGGTGGTAAATCAGCCGAGTCAATGGAGGTGCGGATCACTTTAGAAATCGTTTTTGTGTCGGCCGCAGGTGTAGGCTCGTAGAAGGTGGTGTCATGTTTTTGTTTTTTGTTTTTTCTTTTTGTTTTTTTAGCTTTTGATGTGGTCAATGAAATTGTAAACGATAATGACAGCGGAGAAGATTTTGAAGAGTCAGATGCAGAAGATTCAGACAGAACAATAGCGAATTTCGGAGAGAGTGGTATGATGAGTGACACTGACAGTGACTGTGACATTGATTTTGTGCCCACAGGTGATGACGGTGGAGTAGCTCAAAATATACTTCTGATTCAGAGGTAGAGGCAGAAATACAAACAACTGCAAGTAACGGGTTACATAAGGCAGAGGTGCCATCGGCTCGAGAGGGAGGGGGGATTGGGGGTACAAGGAAGAGGGCGTGGCACAAAGCGTCCTCGCGCAAGTCGCGGTCAAGCCAGATCCATCACAAAATTACAAAACTGGAAGTAATCCTGAAGGAAAAGCTGTTCAATGACTGTTGGCTGCTAGGTGTCTGGACTTCTAGGTTTTTTTTCCATTTGAAAGTGTACATACACGAAAATATTAAACATGCTTTGTGTGTAAACATACATTTTTTCATAATCATAGTAAAATTTAAAAAATCCATTAAAAGATGTAGGATCGCAACAACTTTGGGTTTTTATCAATCTACATTGTATTACCAGTTTATTTTCCAAATTTCATGCATGTATCAAAATTAATGACTCAACAGGAGCAATTTTAGTGAAACAGGTGAAAAATAGTATATTTCCTCCTTGTCATACCCTTAATCTTAAAATATCCAGAAAAAAATTGAATTTTAAATCGGCTTTACCTTCCATGCCTTTCATGGCAGTCACTCCGTCCGTGGAGCATTGCGGGGGTACGGCAGCGGCGGTCCATGCCAGGAGCGGACATGAACGAGGCGATGTTGAAGGCGTTGGCTCGGGGGGACAGCGGGCTGGGTACTTCCATAGAATGCCACGTGGAGGGCGGGGGGCTTACCGTCGCGCTCCCGAGCCTCCCTCGTCAACGAGAGGACAAAGGTTAGCTGGGGCTAGGTAAGCTAGACAATTTCTGTCGTGATGAGCGGGGAGATCCAGATGCACGCTATGCTTGGGTGATGGCGTTTGGCGGTTAGATGCGAGTCTTCGAAATGTTGATCTGCTTAATCGAAGTTGTTTTCACTGAAGAGGATGCTGAGATCAGGTGCTAGACAGCCAATACACTTTTTGTTCACAGCAGCTCAAAAATGTGAACTTCAGAACAACATTTTCCATGGACAAAGCTTAGGTTCAGGTTCACGTAGAATTGTTGGAGGTCACTTCAACAGATCTGATGTTTATATATCCTCCTTTGTCCTGCTGTTTAATTTTCCTCCTTCCTCAAAAACCACTGGCAGCGTTACCTCTCCTCCCTCTTGTTCTCTCGCTAATAAACTTCTTTCTCCCTCCTCACTCAGCGCTCCGACAAGAGCGACGAAAGGTGAGCGCTGATTGGTGGAGGGCCCTAGTTGGCTGACAGACAGGTTGTTGTCAGTATTTCGCTCCGCCTTTGTTTGTCACAAGTCACGTGCCCGCTTGGTACTGCCCCCCTCGACCCAAGTTTCATCCGTTAAGCAAGATGGTAAAGTGTTACAACCACCCCCCCCCCCCCAGCCTCGCACCACAGTCAATCTCATCAGTAAAAGAAGGGTTGTAGGGGCGTGTCCTTTCTACCAACACTCGTGCAAAACACAAGACCGGCAGTGAAATCAACGAGGCCCCAGCCAGGTATAATTTCTCAAACTCCCCGGGTTTACCGAAACCCTCAAAATTAATGGAATTCACTCACTTCAATCACCATAGGTACAAGCAGAACAAATTTCAAGACCCCGAGCCAAAGCCCAGGTCGGCCAACACTCTGCAAGTTCACTAAACACAGATAAACTTTACAAATTCTTACAAATCCCAGGCAACTCTAGCAGAAATTGCATCAACACTCATTCCTCTAGCAATCACACCCACCATTCGCACAACAGCGTACAGAGCCTAACTCCCTTTCAACCCTTTCACCAGTTCCACTGTTACTAATAACTTCAAGGCACTTATTACACCCCAGACCACACCAAAGATGAATATATACATATCTGATGAATATATACATATCTGATGAATATATACATATCTGATGAATATATACATATCTGCACAGACACACCTTTCACTTCCTTCAATCTCCAGGTTTCGTTACTAATAAAGTCCTAAATGTTTATATTTCACTGAAGTACCTGACCAGTACCCATCACTCTTTCTCTGTACTCACCAATACTGGCAATAGTCAGTACACAATGATGATAAGATATCATTTTAACACATTTCTTGTATATGAATAATCAATTCAGAAAGTAACTTACAAGCAAACAAACAGAAAAATTTAAACTGCTACAATCAATTAATAACAACCATCTGGGCTTCTATCAAAGCTTATGTTGATGGAGAATACATTGATGCACATCCTTATGATACCTGCACTCAGAAGTTACGCGCATACGCGTCCGTGACATACAGAAATTGAAGAAAAAAAAACATCAACGAAACAGAAAAAAAGGAAACATAACAGATGAAAACGACACGATGAAACCTACATTTGCTTTGAACCCTTTTTGTGTGTCTGTACGGATATGTATATATTCATCATATCGGTTTCTTCTTTCATTAAGATACTTATATTAGCATAAGCCGCTCACAAGATGTTCGGTTGGTGAGAATGTTGCGTCAGAGCTAAATGCAGTGTAGGTGTGTTTGCGAGTGATCAGACAGATGCGTTAAGTGTGTGAGATTGCGGGTCCGTTACATTGCTGATGAAGCCGTGCTTGGCTGACATGCTGTTTACATTTCGTCCATGGCAGGTATGGGCCGGAAGCCTGGCCTGCTGGAAGGTTCTGTTACCCCCACCCACCCCTGTGTGCAAACTACATACAGCCATACAGCCTATGAGTCACCTAGTTAAACACCTGAACAAACAATGCCAGCTCTCATTTTTTTATATTCCTGACACGGCCGCTAAAGGGAAAAAAAAGGAATCGACGATTGCTTTCTGTCTAACCAAACTCTCATAACAAAAGGTGACTTATCAATACCTGTGCGGCCACGCCACCGCCAATACATCCAAGGCATGCACTACAAAGTGTTACAACATAAATAATTCCACATTAGACTAGAGTGTAACAATCAAAACTTAATGTCCCACAGTATGAGTTGCTTGGAATCTTCTTGAAGTTCCAAAGGTTCACCTCCTATCTTGCGACACCTGGCACACAGTCGACGTCGCACCAAATCGTCTCTTGGAAAATGATAATGAATCACTATTCTTCTCTCACACAATCTTTTTCTTACACTTTGAACACGGTCTGATGTAAAATGTGACAGTTCTGAAATAATGTTGCTCAAACTCCGAAATAAATAAGATCTTGATGCATCATCACCTCTGACAATGTGCAATGGTGAAAGGTGTTAATCATTACAAGGAAGAAACGCGGAAGTCTTAAGACAAATAGACAGAAATATATGTAAAGTATACACACATACAAAGAGAAATAATCTTGAAGCTCCGTACACAGTAATTTCGCCGCACGTTTAAATGCCAGAGATCACTCCTCTCTCTGTGACCCCTGACTTGACTTTAGACAGGACAGAAGATTTAAGTTACGCGTATCTTATCTGTGACCGTGAGAATTAGATGTTTTCTTCCTGTTTACAATAAGTTATTTTGCTTTTTTACCTATCTATGTTGTGAGTTCTTTCCTGAACAAAAGGCAATCTCCCCACAAGTCGACTTTGTGTGTTGTAGCACATAGCTTGGCTGATATAAGCACACGTTTCACTCTACCGCACCATTCGCATCATAGCAAGGCATTAACATCAGACGTAAACAAAGACACGTCCAAAAGCAGGTAGACTACAAGTGGCTGAAAGCAACTTCAAAATAGCAACATCAAATAATATGAAGGAGGTCTTCTACACGGTGAAATTTCAAATCAAATGAAGTGGTTATCTGAAATAAATGTGCGTGCGTGCGTGCGTGCGTGCGTGCGTGCGTGCGTGCGTGCGTGCGTGCGTGCGTGCGTGCGTGCGTGCGAGTGTACGAGTGTGGGTTCGTAAGTGCGAGCGTTGGGGATAGAGAAGAGAGTACGGAGGAGGAGGGGAGGGAAGGCAGGTAACTGTAGAGCGACACTGTTCCCACCTGCCAGCGATGTCCTACAAAGTGGGAATTGGCTCTAATAAAAATCTACGAACTGAAGGAACCATCAGGCTGACAGCTGCAGTAAGATGGCCAGTGCGGAAAGGCAGGTTAATATGCGGGATGGCCGTGGAATCTGAACACTGTTTAACTCCAGGATAGAATATTGCCCACCCCTGGATTCAGACTAGCAGCCTTCAACACGTTGGTCCGTATCTCAGTCCGCGCAGCTTCCCACGCTCCCTGAGGGAGAGAAATGGTGAGGGGAGGGGGGGGAAGTTGGAAGGAACTATGTTATTTTCATTTAACCGATAAAGGTTTTGTCTCTGTTCTAGTCAGTATATTGCTAACTCGCATAAGTGAGCGGTGAGCTGTCATGGCTCGCTGCAGACTACAGAGGTTGGTAGGGGGTGGTGGGGGGAGATGTGAGGAGCCAGCAATGTCTCCGTCAGCCACCAGAGACCAATAGGAGCCTGCCGCGTGAGGCATTCTGCAGACGGGTCTGGTTTTCCCACGCAATTGAGGAACGCATGCGAAGACCAACTTTCATTTATGAAGACACAGGATAAAACTTATAGTCTACATGAAAACAGTAATCCCACTTGATGTTAAACCCTAACCCTACCCCCACCCTCTACCTGCAAAAGAAAAATCTAAACCTAATGTGACTATCAAACTTGCTAATTTGCTGCTTTTCAGCTGTCAAAACCATTGTCTTCACCACTCAGTTGTTCGCCACGGATTAGTCTGTTCTCTGTAACTATAAAAACTTGCTTGGTGTAGACACCTATAATTATCAGCAACAAGCAAGCACATGAGCAGCACACTTCATACGCCGCGCATTAGGGCCGTCGTGAGGCTCTCGGGGGCCCCGGAAAAATGTTATGACGGGGGCCCTTTTTAGGTCAGCGTCCTTGCCAACTGCGGTATCCTCGTCTTTCCTGAACTCGAGTTACGAGGTTAGGCAAGAACACTGACCATATGCAACTTCGGGAAATTCTTAAACATCGAGTTCTGTTGACTGTTATCAGTGGTCAAAAATATCTTCGAAAAATAAATGCAAAGTGTACGCTGAAAAAATAAAGTACATACCAGTCAGATGAAAATCTTGCGAGCTTTCTCCATAGAAAAGTCGTGAATTAATGTGGAAAAGTCTATACTTCGGGCAACGTCCGATTCAATGCTCAACAAGGCAAGATTGCTTAAACGGTCCTGGGACATTGTAGAACGAAGAACATTCTTCACCAGCTTCATCTTGCTGAAAGATCGTTCTGCAGAAGCAACAGTAACAGGAATGCAGCAAAAAATTCGAAGAGATGTTACGAGATTCGGGAATGCTTCAGTCAAATTTGTAGTGGCAATCCGATTTAGCAACTGAAGTGGGCCCAGTGCTAGTTCACCAAAGTTTGCAGCGGCGAAAGTTTTCAAATTTAAAAGTTCTGTCACCAGTTCATCAGCCATTGTTTGTTGTTCAACGCAGTAGAGTGAGGGATTAAAAATGATGCACTGCGTAATGTCAAGTATTTTGAAAGCCAAGTTTTAAACAATACCGTGAGGATTAAAGAAGATGTGCACATTGTTTCAATCTCTAGATGGCTAGCTATCACTAAAATAGTCTTTGAAAAAAATTGCATTTATTAGTACCTTTCCTATAAATGATCACGCGTGTAACATCTCCAGTCGGACGCACTCGCACGACAGCACGCACCGACAGCAAAGTGACTACACCAAAGTTTATTGCTAAAAATATACTAAGCGATGGCATGGCCGTTCAACTAAACGCTACTTCTAAACGCTACACCAAATCTTGATAGTCTAGTGGCTTCCTCTTGGACCTGTCTCCAATGTACCTTTCCTTTTAAAACTCAAATGTCACCTCAAGCGGAGGAGGTGGATCGTCAGCCTGGTACCAGCTGGCCACCTCGCAAAACACTTCAATCAGCACCTCCCTCCACCGGCCAGCCTGGATCATTACCCGCAGTGCTTCTTTCTGTTCTGGTGTTTGCATGATGGTGTCCACCAGCCGATGAAGGTGCTGCTCCGCCAACCACACACGTGACGCACGGTTGTTCTCCATCCTTCGACGATTTCTTCTGTAGAGGCGCACGTGAAAAGCAACTCTGTAGTCACCTTTCAACTGTGCCCCTCTAAGTCTTCTGCTTTTCTAACTCCTGCCTTGGGCTTCGATGTCAAATCTGTCCAAGTCCCATGGTCAGGCGCGCATAAGCCTTTCGGCTGGGCGCAGGTTCGAGCAAGCTTCTTTCTTCTGTGTCCTTCTCTCTCTTGGTCTAATCTCCGTCTGAATCTCCCATCCTCCTGTTCTTATTTCTCCCTACTCCAGCGCCCTCTACATCACATGATCTATTCTCGTAAACAGCATCACGTGCATATTCGCTCATCATCTGTTGACAGGCAGCCAGAGCAATGTTTAGGTTTCTCGAGGTTCCAAGTTGACCTCCAGGTCACTGCATCGTACTTGGCTAACCCCATTGCTGTCATCCGCTGTCCCTGACTCAGAGGACCAGGGAGGTTGCTTGACTACCTCCCTCCACCGTACATATTGTTCTCTGGGAGAGCACGAAATTTACTTCCCTTAACTAAACGACCCTTTAGTTTAAACTGCGTGAACAATGCTATTTTTACACGCCAGGTTTCAATTTCGTTACACGCGGCATTCCGTGCAAACTGACAAAGCAGTTACTGGAGGTTGCAAAATTTTGAAGTGACGCAAAACAGTGAGAGTTGCAAAATGGTTCCCACAAGCATTATATGAACACATTTTCTGGTTGTAGGTTGTAACTGACATAAAATCGGTATGTGTCCTGTTCTGAATTTATTCAGCCATTCCACAAATTCATTCATCCAGATACTAGATTTACCTGTATTAATCTGTTTCATGCCAACAAGCATACAAGACGACCTTTCTAAGTCCGTCTGCCAACGGCCATACATTTCAGATCACGACACTTCACAATACTCTCTTCACGTCTCCTCTATTGGCAGTCAAGGTGGCTACAGTTAGAATGGGTAAAGGTCAGCTAGCGAGGCAGTTTTCATTCGACGCCATGTTGCTGTCCTGCCTATGCTTTGCGAGTGTCTCAGCACAAAGTAAGTGCATGTGTGTGTGTGTGTGTTCAGGTGTATATATGTGTGTTACCATGTAAACTGTCGTACATTGTTTTACTTTCTAAATAATTATCATTGTCACCGGCTTGCACATATACATATATATCGAGAATAAATATAATGAGTGGGTCGTGATCACACTTTCTGCTTACGCTAGACGTTTCAGAAAGTTCGTTCGTAAATAGCTTATACGTGCGTGTCGTGACCTCCGCCCCAGGGACACAGGCGTGATTTACAGAAGTGGAAATTTACCCCTAGCACGGCGTCAAAGGGCTGCATAGAACAGCACCAATCATCGCTGATGACTATCATAGAACAGCACCAATCATCGCTGATGACTATCATAGAACAGCACCAATCATCGCTGATGACTATCATAGAGCAGCACCAATCATCGCTGATGACTATCATAGAACAGCACCAATCATCGCTGAGACAACAAAAAATGGCCCATGTGCTGGTCGAATTTCAAAATGAAAAGGGACACGCACATTCTGAACACGCTCCTTGCACTTGACCCACAAGTATGTACAGACATACGCAGTACAAACTATACAAGCAATACAAACACAAAATACACCAAATATACAAGAGCAGAAGACTATATGTTACTGAGCAGCGAACGAAATACAAAGAACACAGAAAAAAATGACTGAAAGATTTTTCCACCTACCTACACACACACACACATGCCTCCATTATCCCAAGAGTGATCACAGCAGCATAGTTCCCGAATAATTTGATGAGATATTATGTTTCTGGAAGAGGTACGTTTTTAGGGCGCGTTTAAAACAGTCCAGTGACTGCGCATGACGAATGTCGCAAGGCAGTGCATTCCACTGTGTTGCTGCTGAATAGGTGAACGCACGTTCCCGTATGATTTGGCCTTTGTCTTTGCCACTGAGAGAATACGTCTGCTGATGACCGGAGTTCTCTGCCTGGTATGTAAGGAGAGAGCAGATCATCGAAATATGAATGAGCAGAGCCAGAAAAGAAGCGACAACAGAGTGCAGACAACTTCAGTTTAATGCGCGCTCGAACTGAGCCAATAACGAAGAACACGAAGCAATGACTTAGCATGATCACGTTTCCTTGCCCAAAGAACAAGTCGCGCAGCCGAGTTTTAGTTCTTCAAGGAGGTACTGAGAACATCCGTTGAACAGGGCATTACTCGCATTACAGTTATCAAGCCTAGTCAGAGTGAATGCACAAACAAGGGTACTAGCGGCTTGGACTGAGAGATGCTGGCGAATAGTACTAATTTTGCGTAGTTCAAAATAGGTTGATCTGCAAATGGCTGAAACATGTTTGTCCAGTGAGATGTCCGATGACACAACAAAGCCAAGGTTTCTAGCTGTGGCGGCAAAGCAGATATCAACATCCTCTACACTTGTCGAACCTGGAAAAAAATCGAGAAATTTGTGTTAGGTTTTTCTTCAACAGTACAGCCTCAGTCTTATCGTCGATTGGTTTTAGTCTGTTGCTGCATTGTGCCCATCCAGTCACGTGCATCCGATATATAGAATTCCATATTGAGAAGGGTAGAGATAGCATGTTAAGGGAAAGTGGTGCCAGACAACTGCTGTCATCTGCGTTAGACTGTTTTGAACAGCGGGGGTAAAACAGCCGGTGTTAAACTTTCGTTGATGATGTAAGTTAAGGAATGGAGAACGACGTCAGCACAATCAAGTAGAAGCTTGATTGGAATGGCATCACGAAAGAAAATGTTCGACATCTGTGGCAGCGTGACTAACCGCATCAAACTACTGTCCCCACTTCACACGTACGGTGTATCAATCTAGTCAACTACCTCAACTGTTTAGTGGTTACTTCCTCCTTAAAGTGACGCAGATCCGCGTGGAAATGGAAAAAGCTGTGCCACCGATTTCTGTTTCTGACGGCTGTAATATTTTAGCTTGTGATTCTACATTTTCGTCATTCAAACCTGCATCAGATGATGAAGTTAAATCACGTGATTCTTGCATCAAGGCAGCGAGAGTGAACACGGACGTCATAAGCAGTGCGACAGAGCTATGGCCGTATCAAACAGCTCACACGACGATGTGACAGCAGCAAATGTTGCGGCGCTCAAACAGTACGAATAATGAGAGGCCAACACGACACATTCCTATTCCACCTCATCAATTCTGCTGTGTTATTGCGACGTAGCGAGCTTTTGTTATCAATAGGTACACCCGAACTACATGATCTTCGTTTTGCCATGTCACCTATTTCAGTTTCTACCTACTGATCCCAGTTGGGACGTTTGGTGTGTGGTCTGGCTGGTTCATCTTGCGGTTTAACTGGTATTACTTCTAGCATGGAAACTAAAATTGGGAGATGGTGCATGGCTACCTAGTGTCTCATCATCATTTACTTCCCAGTCTAAACTGCCAACTAGGGTTGGGGTGCACAATGTTAAGTCTATTGCTGACATTGTCTGAATTCCCCTGACAAAAGATGTGGGTGGGTTCCCCATTATTTAGTAGCACTAAGTTTGTGTTGTCTATAGCCTCTTCTATCATTTTCCCTCCCTTATCAGGTTTGGGGTTGCTATGGTCCCAGAGTGGGTTTAAAGTCTCCCAGAATCAAATACCCAAATACGTTTGTCAAATCCTCTACACTACCCACGTGGTGCTATTAGTCACGACGTACGCTCTGCTGGCGACAGGCAAGCTCCGGGACGGGAAACCTGAAGCCAGCGACCTCTAGTGGCGAAGGCCAAGGCTAGCTCTCCATCGCTGACTGTTGAGGAGAGTATACGTACTTGAAGGTCTTGAGATTGGGGGCAAAGGTTGGAAAGATCACCTGTTATGGCCGTGGTAACAATGATACCGACTGATACATGATCTCTTGGTTTCGACCTTCCTTCCTCCATCAGGTTCCCAAGTTATGGGGCAGTGGGGGAGGTATGGTGCACCATGTATAATGCTCATGGTATATAAAGAAGTCCTTTCTATAACTAATGAATTAATTCTATAACTATATCATGGTAATTCTACAAAGACAGTTTCTATCTATATTATGAGCAGAAATTCATTCTATACATACAGTTGAACAAATTCTATGTGGGCCTATACGAAGCAAATTCCTAAATAATGACAACGAGGCCAGCGGCTTATTTCGGTGCCAATTAGCGCTCCATCAAAGTTTATTTAAAGAATATGGATATGACAAGAACACAAAGAGCAGCTTCACATTGACAGTTTCATGATAATCACTCAAAATGTGCGTTTGTACATGTGTAGTTATTGTTGTTACTCATTGTAGTTACAGGGAGTGTTTGGAGCCCGACCTTAGTTAACGAGCGAGCAGGCCACTTCAGCCGCTGTCCCAACCGCAGTTCCTTTCTGCACAGGGTTGAGGCCCTTACCTCGTGCAGTTGGGACCGCTGCTGAAGGAAGTAGGCAGCTCGCGCGTTAGCAAACGACGGGCGCCAAACACCTCCTAACCGCAATAAACAATAACTACACTTATTCAAACACATTTTGAGTATAGCCATTTCTGCTCATAATAATAGAACAAACTGTCTATAGAATTACAATAGTATAATTACAGAATTAATTCTTTAGTTATAGAATTACTTTTTTAGTTATAGAATGCAATTCTTTATATACCATGAACATTATACCCATTACCTAGCTCTTGGCACCCCATATATAGATTCTTTACTGGCTTAGCCTTCAATTGCATATATAAAATGAATTCTATGTATACTATGCGCATGGTTTACCTATAGAATTGATTTTTAGCTATAAAATGAATTCTATAGTTAAAGAATTGATTCTACAAGTAAGTCATGCGCATGGTTAACATACAATTTATTGTATGGTTCCAGTCTTCCATTGTATATATAAAACAAGTTGCTTACATATAAAATGAACTGTCCCTACCGATTAGCAGTTCTGATGATAAGAGCTGGCAAGTTTGTTTTTAGGAAAGTGCTTCCACCTGTCAGTGATTTCGCATTATAAGGGAGAGGGGAAGGTGGTGAATGGAGGCTGGGGGCGTGCTGAGTGCGGCGGTGGAAATTGGTGGTGGTAGAAGCTGTTGTTCTGTGTGTCCTGGCTGCTGAGTTTGCTGCCCGTTTCCTACTGACCTATGCCTAAGTGCCAGACTTTGTATCTTTCTTATATTCTACTTTTGGTTTGGGTTGAATTTCCCTCCCTTTTTAAAAACGCTTTGATTTTCAATTTTTTTGTTAGATGTGTCTTGCTTCGGGATGACTTTGGATTGGTTAAGGGCTGATTTCAAATTTAGTGGTAGTTTATATTTTAGTCAATGCTTCCCCTTTCTTTATTATTAAGTTGCACAGTACGTGTGGTGTGCTAAGCCTACAAACACAGCTAGAACATCATGATGTATTCGCCATTTAATCACCCTGGAACTGCTGGCATAGATTTCTTGGATCCTGGGACAATTATGAACGAATCTAATGTAACAGTAAAGGTACTGGCAGCGCTCAACATACCCGTATGCAAACGCATGCGACCAAGGGAGCTTACCGTACCCAAACACGTAGCAAAGAGAGGGCCGAAAGAAAGGAACGTGGCAGATCCTCAAAAAATCTGCCCTTTCTCTATAACGGCGCTATTCTTCACACAGCTAGTGGGAGGGGGGTGGTGGCTTTGTGTTTGGAATGTACTAGAAGATCTCGCAGGTTCTTATCCCGCCGAGATGCTAGGAGAGGGTTTTGTTTGAAGAGGTGGGGTTCAGATTTAGACAGTATGTGCCAGTTGGACAGGAGGATCCTATACACGTACTGGAAGGTTGTGAGGGTGGTGCGTCAAGACGGCGATCGGCCGAGGTTCCGCGTGTCTAGGGTGGTGGGAGGGTTGGAGTGTGAGTGCAGGTGGTGTAGCGGCAGCTTTCTATTTAGCAAAGTCACGGAGGTCCGTGAGCAAGGTGTAGAAGGTTGGGAAGATAGTTGCGGGCGAAGAAAAAAATCTACCATTCTATCGGATTGTTCATGGAAGTCTGTGTCACTGGAGCATAATCTGCGGAGTTTTAGAAACTGCGAGTAGGGTATGCTGTGCAGGGTGGAGGGTGGATGAGATGAGTGGAAATCCAGGTAGGAGTGTGAGTCTGTAGGTTTGTAATGGATGGTGGTTGCAAGGTGGCCGTTCTGCAAGGTTATGTTGATGTCGAGGAATGTGACAGAGGTGCATGAAATGGTGTAGGTGTATTGAATGGAGGGGTGGAAGTGTTGTATGGACTGGATGTACTGCAGTAACTGAGACTCAGGGAGGGAAGTGGCGCCTAGACCGTCGTCGATGTAGCGTCTGAAAAGTTCTGGGGTGGGGCCCGTGTAGCTGTTACGGATGTTGTGTTCGAGCCAACCCATGAAGAGACAAGCATAACTAGGGCCCATTTTGGTGTCCATGGCCACGCCGCTAATTTGGTGGAAACACTGGCCGTCAAACTCCAATGTGTTGAGTTTGAGGAACAACTCCGCCAACCTTATCAGAGTGTGTGTAGGAGGGTGGGGGTCGCTGCGTAGGTGGAGGAAGAAAGACAGTGCAGTCAAGCCATCAGTGTGGGGTATGGATGTGTATAGGGAAGTGACGTCAAGGGTGAAGAGGAGGGTGGGTGTGAAAGTGTTGGAGGAATTAAAATGGTCCAGGAGTGTTAGAGTGTCTGTGGTGTCTTTGATGTAGGTGGGGAGCGACTGGACGATGGGCTGGAGTATAGTGTCTAAATAATGGGAAATGTTCTCTGTGGGGCAGCTACAAGCGGAGACAGTGGGTCCGCCAGGATTGTTGGCTTTGTGTATTTTGGGCAGCAAGTAGAAGGACGGTTGTTTCGTGTCTTTCTTGATGAGATATTTCGCTGAAGGTGGTAAATCTGCTGAGTGGATGGAGGTAAGGACCAACTTAGAGATCGTTTTCGTGTCTGCCGCAAGTGTGTGGTCGGAGTGAGGCTCGTAGAAGGTGGTGTCTGGTAGCTGTCGGTGCGCCTCCCCTTTGTATAAATTGCGGTCCCAGACGACGATCACACCCCTTTGTCGGCTGGTTTGATGACGATGTCCGTGCGTTGCGGGAGGGACTCAATGGCTTGGAATTCCTGCACTGACAGGTTGCTGTGACGGACGGGCTTAGGGCGTAGTTGGGTTATTTCAATGCAGCACTTGTTGATGTCATGTTCAACAGGGGTGGAGAGGTCGTGTGGTGGTTCCCGTGGCCAGCGAGGTGCGAACAGTCGGAGGAAGATATCGTCTGTCAATGAAGGGGGAGGCTTCGGCACTGATTGAAGTGCAGCCATCCACCGTAGGGTGCGGAAAAAGCGGTCGCAGTCAAGGAGTGTTTGGTAACGGCTGGTGAAAGGCCGGAGGGGGATAAATTTCAGGCCCTTGGCCAGCACGGATTTTCTCGGCAGCAGTCAGGGGGAGGTTATCAGGGATACATTTAACTAGGTTATAGTGTGTGTGTGTGGGGGGGGTTTGAGGTGGGGGGGACCGAATGCAACGAGGCCATGGGAAGTGGGGGGGGGGGGCGGGATAGAAGGAGGATTGTTTCCTGAGGGCAACGATTCTGTGTGAGTGTAGAAAGCTTGCGATTTTTAGTGTAAAGGCATTCGCGGTAGACCAGTTGATTATGTGTGTGGACTAAAGGGCTTCCTACACTTGCAATGTTCTCTGCAATGTTTACCATATATGGAAGTTGCAACGTTGAGCGAAAATGTTTCAGGGAGGCCTCTCAACATTTTAGGGGATCACACGCCGCGCTATTTTCCAGCAGGGGCTCAAAATGTTGCAGCGTGTCAGCCAATCAGAAACGATCCTGCTATTTAGTGCGGTGTGGTCTAGCGCTGGTCGTGATCATGTTAGGCCTTCGATTGATAGTCATCTGGTCAGAAAAAACGATTTTCCAGTTAATTGATCTCTTGCAGCACCATCCCAGCATATACGAAAACACATCCCCTGACTATTCAAACAGAGATTTAGTACGGGAAGTTTACCCGTCGATTGCGAGACGGTTGGGTCACGAAACTGTCGTGCGACATTCGCAAGAAGCGTCTGCTTTCGGTGGAGTCGTGTGGTGATATTCTTGTATAAGACACGTATACGTGTGCTCCCAACTGGTTTCGACGAGCAATGCACTGTGGAACCCACATTCGTCTTTTCCATTTTGTTTTCTCAGACTGCTGGGCGAAAATAAATGCAGTCGCAGAAGCTGCAGCGGTCAGAATAAATTGTTCGTGATCATCCACTATTGTCAGCCCCTAGAGCGAACACGTGATGATCATGTGACGATCTTGCTGGTAAAATGTTGCAGGTGTCATGCGCCCGTGTACGGAGAATGCTCGGAAAATGTTTTCGCTCAACGTTGAGAGCATTGCAAGTGTAGGAAGCCCTTAAAGAGGTAACTAGGGTGAAGAAAGCAGGAGGGAGGAGAGAAAGAAGTGTTTTGTAGGTGGAGCGAGCAGTGCGGAGTGAAGTGAGTTTGGTGTCTAAGTAAGAGATTTGGGAGCGGATAAGTTCACGGCTGGTAGAAAGGAGGATGTGGTTAGTTGGAGGGGTTAGTGGGGTCAGATGGGGAGTGACGTAGGAGAAAGCCTTTCGGAGTTATTTTTAAGCGGAGACAGGTTTTGAGAAAAGTGAGAAGGCTAGCAGTACGGGTCAGTTTAAAGGTGGTTCTAGCATATAGCAAGGGTGTCACACCTGGGAGATTTCTTTTTGCTCTTGACGGGGGGTCTCCTATGCTCGCTCTCACGACCACCGTCAAGAGGGTGACATATGCGTGGGTGGAACTATCACTGTATTACTAAAATTAATTAATATGATTTCTGGAGCCGCAAATAGCATGGTTTTGCGTTTGCCTCCAGCGCCGTTTGCGTATCACGCCAAGCGGTACCGGAAGCGCGAACTTGTGGGGAGGAAGGGGAGAATGTTGCTTTTCTTCTTACTCTTGGAAACTTTTCGACTATCGTAGACTTAACGGAGGGGGGAAAATATGGGTGCATAGGCCAGTTTAGAAACGGATTGCTTGTATTTCTGCTGGCCAAATGACATTTATATCGAGAAATTTACACGGGGACACAAAATTTTCACCACTTTCTAGTAAGATGATCACAGTTTTTAAGTTTCCGTATAGCTTCGTTGTGGCACTTACAACAGAAAGGTCGACATCAAGATGTGAAAAGTAAGGATGTTTCAATCAAGATTTTACCCTGAAAGCAAAAGTCTGATGAATTCGAAAATACAAATAGCTTGTTGTTGCGAACCAGGGAGGGTCTAGAGAGAGAACCGGCTTATCTCCGTATTACTCTCTCCGCCTGCGTGACCTTGTAGCACGCGTACCAATGGCTCGTGGTGGCGCCCCTCCCGTATTCGAACAATTATTTCTACGTACGAGTGGAGACCTCAAAAATCATTGAAATTAGAACTTTCCCTGGCCCGAGCCCCCACTCCACTCTATCACAAACCAATGATAATCAAGAAATGATTTTTGAGAAAGAATAAAGAATATAATTTATTTACAAGGTAATCTTATGGTTCTATGTCTATACCACAGCTCCTTTCCATTCATTAACTATTCGTGTTAGTGATAACAAAACTCTATACTAATCAATACATTCTCAATCACACGTCATCCTTATACACAACCCCCACTCTCGCACTTCACA
>SMGT01013164.1:33049-49959 GCA_004794575.1 Lanistes nyassanus | reverse complement strand
CACTCGAGTGCGCATGCGTGGAGGGGGCCTTACCAGGGTTCATGTACAAAAATCTTTGGAAGGTGCGGTTTGGGTTCGCTAACTTGAGAATTAGCACTCTGGGTCATGGTAAGTATTGCTAAAGAAACTCAAATTTAGTTAAGAAATTTGTATATTGTTTCCATTGTGTGTTCTGTGCTCCTTGCCAGAGTTGGCAGATAAATAGACACTGAACAGGAGGGATCAGGTTGATTGTGCTGAAAACCGCATTGTAATAAGAAAAAGTTGTAGTAGGGTGTGTTATCAGCTACAAGCCAGTGTACAACTTGCTCATCACCGTCAGGATTGCAGCCAAGTCCAAGAACATCATCATCCACATGTATGCACCAGTATCAGACCCCAATGATGATGAAGTGGAAGAGTTGTATAGTGAACTAGAGATACCATCAGCAAGATCCCCAAGAAGAACATCATAGTACATGTACAAGGGGACTGGAATGCTAAAATTACCCCAGATGCCTTCCAACACTGGGCAGGAACTGTGGGGAGGTTTAGTGTAGGAGAGACCAATGACAGAGGGACCCAGATTTTGGGGTTTGCCAGCATTTTTAACTGCTTTTTATGATTTATTGTGGAACAAAATTGCATATTGGAGCATTGATTAACATGGATATCTAAATTTTCCAGTTTTATTTGGTTTCTTAACAGAAGAGGCAGAGCAGTTTCCAGGCTGCTGCCATGGGACCAGCCCAGACATTTTGGATGCTGGAATTGGTGTTCTAGGAGAACCAAAGCTTGTGGTTGTCACAAGAAGATCCTCGCTGAAGCTTGACTGCCTGGTGGCGGCTGAGAAGGAGTTTGGCAGGTTGAATTTTTCTTGGAAGCTTAATGGCGAGGCCATTACATCAAGGTATAATCTACTAATACTATAGTAATAGTCCTACTATGTAGTCATTCCCTCTCTTTCCCTATCATGCTAGGTCAGTTTAAAAGAATTGAACTAACACTCCACACCAAAAATTGTTGTGTTCATGCAAGTGTATGTGTGTGTGTGCATGAATGTGTGCATGTACATGCATGTGTTCGTGTGTGGATGTAGAGTTCTCTGGGTAAAAGATGCTACATAGCATTTATGTCTTATGCAGCTTGGAACAAAGAATTTTGTCATTCGGCTGATGAGAATTTTGTGGGGGAATGGGAGTGGGGAAGCTAGACAGTTGGATGAGAATGTGGGTTCACCCAAATTTAGAACTGTATCACTTTCATGGATAATTCTTTGACTTTGAGGGCTATTGGCACAAAGCACAGTTGTAGTTTAACTCTTTTCTGCAGCAAAGTCCAAACCTGATTTGTAAAGATTAGCATTTTCAACCCAAGGCATCAAGCAGGCTTACTGCTAGCAGACAGCTAGCCTGTACATCAGTGTTGGCCAACCTTTTTTGGAATCATGGGCCAATCCATAGTTTTCTTAACCATCCACAGGCCACATGTGCATTTGTGTGTTTTATGGCTCATGCACACGATTTCTTTTTTATCTGCTGAGGGAGAGGGGATAATTCAGGGTGTGTTTGTGCTATATATACATGTATCCCTAAGGCACCATGCACTAAAAGTAGTAATTAATTGATGCTCACCCTAATAAGTGAGATTCTTAAACCTGTTGGTTCTTTGCCACATTATTTTCTGACTTTACGAGCCACTTTTGCCATAGAGACCTTTGCAACAAACTGTGATAGACCGATATATTCGTAACCCTCTGTTTGTCCTTTGTCATTTTGAGTCTCAAACATTTGCGACAAAGCAAAGCTTGGTACTTTTGACATTTTTAATTTTATCAAAAACTATATGGAAGTTTGAAAAACATATTTCTAGAGACCCTTTCTGGGCCACAGGTTGGCCACCCATGCTGTGCATGGGTATTAGCAGACTAATGTAGTACATATACAATTGCCTGCCACAAGAATCAAGTGTCCTGTCTGTTTAGGAGGGGCCTGAATATCTCAGTTTGTAGAGCTGTGGACTAGCAGGTGAAAGATTGCTGGTTCGAAACCTGTTGTAGCCAAGGAATATTTTCTGGAGTTATACATTGTGCAAACTCCATTGACATTCGGCCATCTCCCTGCACATTAAACTGCCTGTCCCCACTGGTCATCTTACTGCAGCTATCAGTCTGGTGGTTCTTTCAGTGCATAGCTTAGTAATAGGACCCCATGCCCCCTATAGTCCACCATCCTGACATGCACCCAGTTTGCGGTGGGACTTTAAGCAACCAATAACCAACCAACCAACCAACCAACCATCTGTTTAGTGTCTACGATGTGCTTATGTTTGGGCTATTGCCATTATCTATTGTGCAAGATAGATTTGCCTGCAGGTTTATTATTTCTGAGTTTGCTGCTGCATAATAAATATAGCTCTTGTGAGCAAAACGTATAGCCAAAGTCCATCATAAGTATCAATGATTGGCATAAATCAGTTAAAATCCCTTTACAGCCACTAGGTGTACTTTTAGTTTAGAATTTGAGAATTGACAAGGATAGATTTTTATGCTCGTTGCTATATATTTTATCTTTTGGGAAAGTGCAGTCACATTTTCAGTGGAAACATCACATCCACCAATGATCCCTCACAAATTCTGCCCTTTGCATTCATTGGGGTTGTCTGACTTATTTTAAGTGATGGGAAATAACTGTTGAGAGACTCAGCTAGTTGAATTCATCTCTTCTTTTGGTTTCTGTTCTGGAGGTTTGGGTGAAAAAAACAAAAAATTTAATTCCAGATTGGTTAAATTTGGTATGCTCCCTGCTTCCAGCCTACTAACTGAAGAAACTGGCTAAGTAAGCTGTGAAAATCTTAAACCCCTGACATGAAGTGGAACAGTAGTTTTTCTTGCATGAGGCAAAGATGATATGTGATGAACATGCGATTGGCATTTGTATATCTTCACAAGTTTATAGCATATTCTGTTTAAGGTACAACTGGTTCTGATAAATGTATGAGCATGTATGAGAAAGTCTTTGTGGAGGTGTGTTTGTCATGTAAATGTTTGTTGGAAAAGCTAGTCAGCATTGTGAAATTGTGGCCATCAGGACAGTACGAAGAATTCTGGCATCAAATTTATGCAGATTCTTCAAAATGTCCAGGTCTTCTGTTCATCCTGTTACGTGCTTGCTGTTTACACCAGCTAAACAACAAAATGCTTTGCAAGTGATTGGTTGTCTACGGTTGGCACTTAGTCTTATGTCCACCTGTGAGAAAACTGTAAAACAATCTTCCTTTAATATATACTGTATAGTTGTCTGGCTCAGCTGGCTGGCATCAGTTGTGTGCTATTATTGGCTGGCATTAAGCTGGCATACAACATGCATAGTTCAAGAAAACAGCAAGGCTTCAGAAACATAATGTGTCCAGCTGTTCCGCTGTGGATGAGATTTCAGGAAGCCGTTTCATCAGGTCAGAACTTGGAACAGAGATGTCTAGAAGAGTACACAGACAAAGTCTGTGACAATAAATTTAGTAACGTGCCTTTTCATTTTGCTTTAGAAAACTGTAAGGATACAGGGCTTAAGATGGAAGACTAAGTTATTGGAGATGGCTGATTTATTATATGTGGTCAAAACCTAAACTAGTGTTTTTAGAAGCTGCTCTTCCCACTTGGGATTATGTTGGTGCCTGTGATGTACAACAATAAAAGAAAGGTGAACGTTTTAATTTTTATATTTCCACTTGCATCATGGTCATTATCAACATCATTGTCATGATTGTGATGGGATTCGTGGTGGAAAGATAGCTGAAGGCTGCTTACTTTGTTATCATGAATATTGCCCGATGCCAAAGTTTATGATCGTGTTCGTGGTAAAAAAAAGGTAAGTGTATGTTACTCTGTTTGCACACAGATCACCCAATGCCAGAGTGTATGTACACAGGAATGGCACACTACACATCAGAAAGGTGATGCATCGCATGAAAGATGGAGTCTTGGTCTCTGATGAGGGAGTGTATGAATGCTTTGTCACCAACAGTGTTGGCACTGTGTTGGCACAGCTTGTTAAAATTGTTATTGCAAGTAAGTGACAGTATCTAGGTGTTGGTACAATAATTGTACACTGTAAAGCCTGGGTTTCTTTCCTTCTTTGGAGATACAAAAGATTGCTATTTCTTAATACCAGCTAGGCATTCATTTGATCGTTTCATTTCTTAAAAATAAATTCTTGCTCTGGGGCACATTTCCTGTAGTTAGTACACCTCTTCTCCATCCAACAAAGAAAACAGATCCAAAGATGACTGAAATTGCAAGACTCCAAAATGTATTTCATTCAGTTATGAATCCAGGGAATACAATAATTTACCAGTTAGAGAGTTAACCGTAAGAAATAAGAGAGAACGAGATGGTTCGTTGTTTATTGTTTAATATCACCTTGGCAACAAAGGCTATATCACAGCAGGGGAAGGAGAAAGGAGGGTGATGAAGGGTGTTGGAGGATGAGGAAGGCGAAGGAAACTGGATGCAGGCAGAAAACCTGCAAGGACCAGTTCTATATAAACAAGTGCACATCCAGAGAGTATATGTGCCAGTCATGGAATCTGAACCCATGACCCTTTGTATCAGTAGCAAAGATGCCATACTGCAGTGCTATGAACGGAGGGGAGGGGAAGGAGGAGAGGCAGGGATAGAGATGGAGAGGAAATGGTTTGGGAGCCCCAAGACAGCTTTCTTTTAATTTCATTTGCTGAACTGAATTTCACAGCTGTCCTATTCAATGTCTTAAGGTGTTGCCAGAACGTTCCTGGTCGAGCCCCAAGATCAGACAGTTCCTTTGGGAGGGTTGGCCTACTTTCAGTGCTACATTGAAGCTGTTCCCACTGACTTGCTTGTGGTGTGGCACAAGGACCGAAATATTATCAGGGCAGATACCAGGTGGGCTGCTTTGAATTTTGACAGTGTTTTGGGACCAAAATGAGATGTGCAGGTTTGTTTGAGGTTTTTTTAATTTTTGTTTTTGTTTTGTTTTTTTTTTGGGGGGGGGGGGCTTGGTCTCACCAGTCATAGCTCAACGATAAAAAAGTTGCCATTTTTTCTGAAAAGTCTTTTTTCAGCTTCTTTCTTTAAGTTTAAAACGTGGAATTCTTGAGGATATTGCATTATAGGGGTCTTTTTTGTTGTTGTTTTGGTTATGTGCAGCATTTTCCGCATACTTCATGAGGCAAGGATGTGACTTGCAGCAGTGAATTTTACTGTTTTAATATAGACTTAATTCCACAAAACTTGATGCACACAGTTGGATGATACATTGTATATGTATCGGCCTTAAGAGCTTAGGCAATCCAACTTTTGTAAGCATCAGCAGTAAAGCTTTTTCAAACAGAAATGGCAGTTAAATGAGTGGACTTTAGCATGCCATTAAAAGACGCAGGGATAAAGCAGAAATATGCACTTTATAGCCCAAAAGGGATGGCAGCAGTGTAGTTTGTTAGCCAATTAAACTCTGCGAACTAAGCCTTGCTGCCATTTTATGAGGCTTCATGTAGCAAGAACAGTATAATGACAGTTGAGATCCCATAATAACATAGAACATCAGCCTACCAGATCTGCTTATTTTATGAGGTTATAAATTATGGGCCATGTTTTTCAGAAGAAATTCCAGTGTTTGGTTTTGCATGCAAGGTTATGCCTGCTGCATCCTCTGGGTCTTGAGAAGATCCGACATAGCTCTGACTTCAGAAGCTAACCTTCCAGTTGACATCAAAAAGAATTAAATTTTACAATGTGGCTTGTACATGGTCAGTGGAAACAAATCATATGATTGGATCCATACTGTAGTCTTAAAATTAAATCCCTTAAAGACCAGCCTGATTGGAAGGAACCCCACCCCCACCCTCCACCACTGCACACTCCTCGTGTGGGTGGGTTTATCGTGACTTATTAAGAAATACAGGACATAGAAATATAGAACTGGTAGGAAGGCATATTCTTGGGCTGTCTGCATAGTCCCACTGTCTGACCAGTAACTTCCTTCTGCTTACAACAAGATTCATACCCCCCCCCCCTCAGTGATGCTCTGATGTAGATGTCACTCTACCACAGAGACATGCCTCATGATCGCGATATGCTGCTACCTGCCTGTGTCAGTGGCCTGGATGGCATCCTTTCAGTGCATGTCAATGTTTAAAGTCTTACATAAATGGAATGAAGCTGTCTGCTCAGACATAGTTGTATGACGTTGATCATACCTAGAAACATTTCAGTCGGTGATTGTACTTTGAAGTTTATCAGGTGTGTTAAAGGCATCATAATTTCCTGTGTTGTCAGCACAAGACATTTTGTCCATGGTGGGACACTTGAGATTCACCACGTTGTGCCCAGTGATGCAGGACACTATCGCTGCCAAGTAACCAACAAGGCTTTCTTTGATTTTGCTGCTGATGAGGATCATGAACCGCCTCAGTGGCGCATCAGCCGTGAGGGAGTACTCACTGTCACTGAAGGTAGCATCAGTTTTCAGAAAGTCTTTTGAATACCTGCGGTTTAAATGCTCCCCTTTGTGTTGTCCTTGTCTACCTGTAGCTTAAATATTTTTATGAAGTCAGTGCCAGGCAAAAGTTCATATGCATCTGCAAGTTTAGACCTGGGAAGACATCTTTGTAAATGGCTCAAACAATGTTACGGATTTTAAGTGAGGTCAGGTCAGTTGTTACTGACTTTGTGTGGTTTGGGTGTTCTTTTGCTAAAGGTCTAAAGGTTAGGGTGACCTGCGTGCTTCTGTCCTTTCGATCCCTCCCTCCCATAACATAACCTTTCAGAAACATTGTTAGACTATATTCTGTTTCATATTATGTTTAGCACTGAAGAGTGAAATATGAACTCTTTATGCTGCTTTCTCACAGCACGGTACAACTAACTTTTTAAACAAATTCTTTTTCAATTGTTTTCTAGAAAATACTTCACGCTCACCCATTTTTCTTGCAAAACCACAAAACATCACTGAGGTCTCCCTTGGACAGCTGGCTGTACTGGAGTGTGTTATTGGAGGATCTGTACCTGTTCCTGGTGTCAGATGGAAAAGAAAGTGTAAGTTTTCTTTTGCTGCAAAAAAGCCTCGAAAGAGGTGTTTCTTGTCACAATATTGTACCATGACCCAAAGTGCTATATTCTCAGTTATCGAACCCTAAACGCACCTTCCAAAAAACACACCCACCAAGGCAACCCCGGTAAGCCCCCTCTGTGCATGCACAGGTGCACACCACGTACCACCTGTGTGCACAGCTCACTGACCAGGTCACCCTGGCTTTCTCGAGCGCTGTTGTGCTGGCCGGTCAGATGAGAGACCTGCATCTCTTCCGCTCCCAGGTGGCACTTGTGGCTGTCCTGCTGGAGGCCACCCTTCACGGGATCATACCCGGTGGTTTCAATGGAAGTTGCAGAAGCGCATCTCCTGCTCTTTCTTCCTCCTGGCTCTTTGCCTGGGTTCATGGCAAGTGTCCTGGTCATGGCAAGTGTCCTGGTCATGGCAAGTGTCCTGGTCATGGCAAGTGTCCTGGTCGTGGCAAGTGTCCTGGTCGTGGCAAGTGTCCTGGTTGTAAGGTCAGCACTCCTTGTGGCGTGGCACAGCTTCCGCCATAGCCTGCTGCCATTTTTTTCCTCCACCTGCTGCCCCCTGGGTCCTACCGGTTCCCATTGCAGCAGTGCTCCACTGACTTACAACAGGCCCTCCTGCCTTTGCTTCAGCATCCTCCTCAACCCTGGTAAGTTTTTTGGTCTCACCCACCTCTTTTTTGTGCTAATCAGCACTTTGGGTCATGGTACAGTATTGTGACAAGAAAATATAAAATTCTTGCTCTAAATTTGTGTTTCTTTAGCAGTACTTACCATGACCCATCATAGGCCCATACTCCTCCCCGCCAGTTCGGTTCTCTGGCTTTAGAAAGTCAGGGTGACCTGGTCAGTGAGCTGTACATATAATTTTTTGGAAGGTGCGTTTAGGGATCGGTAATTGAGAATATAGCACTTTGGGTCAAGGTAAGTCTGGCTAAAGAAACACAAATTTAGAACAAGACATTTGCATATGTTTACTATTGCAGTTTGCATCATTGTACTTTACTGGTACAGTTAGCCTAGTAATTTACCAGTACAGTTAGCTACATTGTAGTTTACTGGTACAGTTAGTCTAATTGTACTTTACTGGTACAGTTAGCCACATTGTACTTTACTCACACATACATGCACACACATTACACACACACACACACACTTGCTCCTTCCATAAGCTGTAGCTACTTTATCCAAAAAAAAAACCTTTCAAACTGTTAACAACCAGGAAGGTTATATTAAGTGTCATCGCTAATTATCATACAGTTGAGGACTGCAACTGTTTCTTTGATGACACTTTGACTGTTCGTAGCTGAAGTGCTTAAAAAAAAATCTGTCGGTGATGTTGATATTTTTGTTGATGCTTTGTTTTTCTTTCTTGCCAGTGAGGCTATCACAAGACTCTTGGGAACCTATACAACCCTCCTCCAATTTCACAATTCTTCCAGGAGGCAGCTTACAGATTCACCATGTTTCATTTGCTGACCAGGGCCTCTACGTTTGCAGTGACAAGGGAGGGAAGATTTCAGCCTCAGGAGAGTTGAGAATTCTTGGTGAGAAAATCTTTTACATCGGAATTTTGTACTTGAATAATATTGTTCAGGTCTTTTATCTGCCTAAACACACATGGTTGCTTGTATGGATGGTTATATGGACATTTTGCGTGTGTGGGTGGGTGTGCGCATGTGAACACACATCCATGTGTGCATGCATGTGATGGGAGGGGAAACTCCACAGAGGATTTATGGGTTTGTTTGAGAATGTAATAAATTTGGCAGTCGTCTAAACTCTGCATAACAAGTCTTCAAACCAGCTACACTGTTGTGGAAATATGCAGTCCCATCACCATCACATGTCTTCTCCCTTGGTTAGAATGCTTTGGTAATTTTTTGAAGTTTTATGTACATGTATTTGATTTCACTTAAAGTGCATTTTGGCCAACATGAGTCTTTATTACAAGAGAAGTCAGTTCACATGGCTTCATTCTGGGTTCCTGAAAGGCGTGCTTCTATTTGGAGTAATTCAGTTATGACAGAATTGGCTAATATGCAGTTTTGAAGTCACAGCTGGACTCCTGCATGCTATTTTATTTTTCCTGCCCACTTGGTATATAGACTGACTTTTTAGAACTTCAAATGGTATTATCAGCAGTATTAAATAGGCAAGTGGTGGAGCATTGATTTCAGTTTTCATTCCTACATTTTTTGTTCCTGATAGATTTGGGTTTCTTTTCTTTTGAAGATTCCCCCTCTAAACAGTTAAGATGTAGTGTTTGGTTACAACAAGGGTTAGGATTTGAGAAGGGTCTTGGTTAAATTAGCATTGGAGTTAGATTTTGATTTAGGGAGGGGGTTAGGTCTACTTACTGGTTAGGGTCACAGAAATAGCTAGCAGCGCCTGTGTACAGCATGGTGTGACACAAAGCGGTTATGCAAAAGGAAAGGTTGAGCCTGCACACAATAATTTCCATGTAAATCTGAGCACAGTCAAACATCCCGTCATTAACTGCAATTTAATGTCATTACTGTAAGGGTGTTGTTGACATGATCTCAAATGTCATAGGTCAGACAAAATGTGATCAGTCTTAAGTGAGATGTCATCAGCATGCACAAAAGGTCACTTAAATGGAGTGAAATGCTGTTAAATTCGAATTTTGTAAGGGCTCAGCGAGTTGGGAAAATCATCTGCTTTACAGAGGAGCCTGTTATTCAAGAAGGCTTCCAGAGCCGTAGCTACCCAGTGGCCAGCATGATCCGTATGGAGTGTGTCGTCAGTGGTCAGCCCACGCCAACCGTTCGGTGGCTGAAGGATGGTGCGGATGTTGTAGAAAAACCATACAGAGTGGAGGTCAGAGAGCTTGAAGATGATCTTTTTAATAATATTTTTTCCCTGTTGATATTTGTATGTATTGATTTTATATTTTATTGCTTTTTTACTTAGTCTTCTTGTATTTCTAAGACTTTAGGAAGCACCATCTATTCATATTTCAAAGACTTTGAGAAGAACTGTCTGTCTGTATTTGTAAGACTTTAGAACAGTTATCTACCTAGTAAATCAGGAAGAAAGAAATGTGTACAGCTGTGGGTTTGCATGCACTTTCAAATGAGCAAAGCTCTGCAGTGGAGTCATGTGACACATACAGCCCCAACTATGGTGTTGGATGTATATAATGCAATTGCTTATGTACATGTGTTTCTTCTTTGAAGGTTACCAGATTGTTGTAATCATCCAGCTACCAGCCCAGTTCCAGGTACTATCCAGCTAGATCGCATTTTATTTTCCGTACAATATTTGTAGAGCAACAGTGTGTTGCAACCATTGCAGGAAAAAAAGGAGTATTAGCAGCTTACATCATCTGCTGTGTAGGCCTGAAGTTTTATTTACCAGCATTCTAACCCCCTCTGCTCACTTCACCCCTACCCAGTGTCAGCTACCTTCTGTGACATCATCAGAGCTGGAGGTTTTGCTGGACCAGAGTGCAGGGGAGAGATGGAACCCAGTCAGCATTTCAGCTAGACGAGCCAAACTGACCAAGTTTGATGCCTCAGGAAGGTGGCTTTTGATTTCCCCTCCTACTGAAGGTTTTTGTCTGCCCGGTGGGATGTTGAAGACTCTAGCATCCTGGCACAACCTGACAGTCTGTGAGCACAAGCCGCACTGGAAGCAAGTAGTAAGATGATCTCCAGCCATCACATGCAGTGTTTTACGTGTTCCCCTGCCTGTGGGTAGCAGTGGAGCAGCCCGTGGGCTTGTTAGGTCACCAAGGAGGAACCTTCTCCCCACTGCCCAGGTTCTTGGAGGCCAGACAGGGTACTTAGGCACAAACCATCAGCTTACTGGTGAAGGCACTTGTAGCCGAAGCATACCCCAGATTCCATCTCCCCCCCCACCACCACCACCACCACCTCATCCCTAATGATGAGGGATTTGCGACTGTTTTTGCATGTATGTGTTCAGTCTTATATTGAACCAACCATACAAGACTCCTGCATGAGACCCATGTGGTGGTAGAATTTTAAAAAAAAGACGAAAGATGCAATTTTTACACCCGAAACATCGCATTAGCCTTTCTTCAGAGCAAACTTGACTGGGTAGCCTACCAGGAATTTTTGTATCGTGCAGCAGTTTGGAGTTATTCTAACCATGGTATAGATGGTCGTGTTTGCCTGGCTGAGTGCCTGTTTTTTTTGTTTTTGTGTACGTCCTCATTGTATATCTGCCTAGCCAGTCCAAGGGTTACACTCTGATGAAGCTTTTTAGTCCTCTGTGGCTGTGTGCAGTTTCTTGATGAGGCGCTGGTGATTTACCATAGCAACATAAAGGACTCTGGATACTACCAGTGTCTAGCTGAGAACAAGGTGGGCTGGGCTTTGACCACTGCACGCATTGCTGTCCGCATTGTCAGTAAGTCCTGCTGCAATCTTTTAAGATAATTGTTTCAACACATAAAAAATGGTCTTGTTTAGTGATCACATTGTGGATAAATTTGAGTGGTGTTTGCATATGTGAAAATGCACATTCTTTTTTAAGTAGTTTGAAACAGTGGGGTAAATAATTACATTTTAGGATAAGTTAATTTCCATAATGGTGTGTGTTTGTGTGTCTGCCTGATCCCGGCATGCTGAGAATAAGCTATGCACATCCATCATGGTTGTTTACCCATGGGGTGTTCAGGGCTGGGTTGCATGGGCATAATTATTGCCTGTCCATACCTCAGGATCCAATAAAATATCCAGGGGTAACAACCTTTATGACCGCTCTTGCGACTGTTCTTGTGACCAGTTATGAACCCTCGTGCCACACTTAGAAAGATTCATGCCGTCAGATTTACTTAGCAGAGACCAAACTCTCCCTGCAGATGATGCTCCCCCAGCACCATTTAACCTGACTGGGGAGGCTGCTACAGGCAGTAGCATCATGCTGTCCTGGGACATGGAGAATCCTGTTGGTGAAATGATTGGATTCACCGTGCACCAACACCGTGCAGATGGTGAGCCAGTGTAGGGGTCGCTTTAGATGTCTCAGCAAAATGAAGTCGGTGACGTGGATGTGTGAAAACCCATCTGGTCATTTTAGCACCAGATGCAGTGAACATACCTGTGACAATACCTGTCATTAGCAATGTCGTTATTGCCCTTTATCTGGATTTTTCTTTCTGTGGTTTTGTGGTCGATGTTGCTGTTTCTTTAGTTGTTGTTCTTGTAGATGGTGGTGGAGGCAGGTATTTCTATTTAGTTTTTCTAGCTTTTTTGTGAAAGACTAACTTTTCCTACTTCCATAGGTATTGGCGGTGAGAAGGTAGAGTTTGTTGCTGGAAACCACAGGAAGATCACCCTGCATGATCTTGAGCCTGATACAGAGTACATCATCTTCGTGAGGGCTTACAACAACTATGGTGCTAGCCTCAACTCTCTGTCTGTTTCAGTCCATACACACATAACAGGTAAGTCCTTACACACATAATGGGTAAGTCCATACACATGATGGGTAAGTCCACATAATGGGTAAGCATACACATGGGTAAGTCCATACACATAACAGGTAAGGCTATACACACAATGGGTAAGTCCATACACATATAATAGGTAAGTCCATAATGCATAAGGCCATAACAGGTAAGGCCATGCACATAATGTCCATACATAATTGGTAAGTCCATACATAACGGGTAAGTCCATACATAACAGGTGAGTCCATGTGCAATGTAAGTCCATACAATGGGTAAGGCCATACACACAACAGGTAAGGCCACACATAACAGGTGAGTCCATACATAACAGGTAAGTCCATACATATAATGGGTAAGTCCATAACCATTGTATGGACTTTCCCATTGTGTGCAAGTCCATACATATAACAGTTAACTCCATACATACAATGGGTAAGTCCATAATGGGTAAGTCCATAATGGGTAAGGCCACGTAACAGGTAAGTTTATACATAATGGGTAAGTCACACAATGGGTAAGTCCATACATAATGGGTAAGGCCATACACACATAACGGGTAAGCCCACACATAACGGGTAAGCCCACACATAACGGGTAAGATTGCATCAGAGAAAGTGTTACAGTTGAGGCTGCTTCCTTTCTATTCAGTCAATAAACTGCGACACTGAAGTGGAAAGTTACTGCATGCTCCTTCATTTAAGATCAGCGAAGGCAAAGTCCTGCATCCAGAAAATCTGGTCATTTTTTTTAAACCAACATCCACAATAAACACATAAAAATGAAGATGAAGGGGAGGAGGAAAATGAATAGTCAGAGAATTCAGAAGAAAAAACAGGTCGATAAGCAAATATTTTGTTCTGGAAATATAGAAGGTACAGAAAGAACAAGAGGGTTCAAGCTAGGATTTACTCATGTTACAAATAGAGGCGACGGGAGATCGTTGTCGCATGTAAGAATGAAAACTTTCCTACATTTCTGAGCCGGTTCTTTCCTTCCAGCACACCCGTCACCCGTTCTAACTGCTATTGGAAGTACATCTGTTTCTCTGAGCTGGTCGGACTTTCACGCTCGGTACAGCAAACTGCTGTCTATAGAAGCCTATAGAATCTTTTATGGCCCCACAGACTCTGAACACGACCAGCAGGATGTCCCGGGAGACCAAGACAGATACATTCTGAAAGGTATTTTCTTTTTAATCTGCTTCGGTTTGTTTGTTTGTTTGTTTTTTTGGTCTACAACTAGCATCAAGGAGTCTTGAAACCTGTGGGTCCAAGTGTAACTTTGACAGATCTTTTGTTTGAATTGAGGTTTCTCCAACAAGTTACATCCTTAAGTTACATCTTTAAAACATTTCTGGTTTTACAGTTTATTTTTGGTTTTCATTTTCATCTACCTGGACCTGCTCAGGTAGGTCTTAACAGGGCAGTTGCCTTTTCACATTCAGATATGTGACAGTCTCCTTCACATTCTGTGAATTCCCATGCTCTTCTCACACTGTAATTTTCCAGCAAAGCATACTGTGTCAGTGTGCACTTGTACACAGTCCTTGCTTCTTCTACAAACTTTCAAAGATAACCCAAACAGGCTGTGAGGAGTCAGGTAGCAACACAAACGGAAGCTTGGTTATTTATGGGACTTTTACTGCAGGATATCATCACATAATGCCAGCGCCAACATGTAGGTGTATACATTGTTCCTGCCATTCCTGTGCAGGTCTGGACGAGAACCGAGAGTATCGTATCAGAATGACAGCAGTGTTCAAGGGGGGTGTACCAGGTTTTCAAGATACCAACTGGCCCTGGCAGGTCTTTCGCACTGGTAAGATGGGCAGTAGTGTTAATGATGGGCATTTTTGTGCATGCAAGCATGTCTGCTTGTGGGCATGTCTGTTTGCATGCAAGTGTGTGGGAGACAAAAACAGGCAAACCCCCTAGAGAACCTCCACTTGGAAGCCTCACACACCATCACAGGGCTCGTACGCGGAACAAATTGCAATAAACTGCATGCTGAATTTGGGTTCTGCAGCCTGAAAGAACAACATAAAAGACACAAACTAATAATGTACCACAAAATTGTCAACAGCCTAACTCCCCACTATCTCATTGACCTACTGCCTCCCCCACTTCCTCATAAATGACAAGTTTGGAAGCATCAGGATGCCATATGCAATCACTGGTACATTTAATAATTTTCAACCCAAAGCTATTTGTGTGGCATAAAGTGGTTGCTCCTACACCAAATGACTGGCTCTGAATTTTCAACAGGATTTTTAAAAGTTGGCTTTTTATCAACAAAATGATAACAGACAAATACATTTTTAGGCAGAAATTTTCTCTTCAATGCAGCAAACCATTGCTTTTGCAAGCCAGGATCGTACAGTACCTTGCGCAGTTTGAAAGGTGGCTCACACGTGCAATGTGTTCTTACCAAGGGCTTGTGTGTAAAGCACAGCCAATTAAGGAGTTCATTCAGCTTTTTCTGACTCCATGCACATCCGTAAACAGCACAGGTCAAACCGCTACCTGATATTTTCGTTTTTCCGTTAACATCCATAATTGCATCACACTAACTAGGCCGTACACCAGAAATCAGCTATTTTTAGCACCGCTATGGCAGCGTGCATTGAATCAGCCAGTCAACATGTGAGTTCATCTCTGAAAAGGCCCACTGTTTGAAAGCTTGTCTCTAGTGATTAGAAAGGAGTTTTTCATTCAGATTTTTGGAATTAATATGTTGCAATGAGGTACAGTCTGGTGATCCTTTTAATATGTTGCAATGAGGTACAATCTGGTGATCCTTTGAAAAACAGTTTCCACTTGATTCTTTTTATGCTTCCCTTTCACAATTCTGTGGTTTGGTCTTTTCCTGCCTCCTCTAGGAACTAACAGTTTCTTGTGGGCTTAGTAAGGATGTGGCAGTTCTAAATTTTAGCCTTGTCTTTTGCAGGAAGGTCTTCATCAAACGACATAAAACCCATAGAAAATAGCAACACTGTGGGTCAGGTGAATCCAGTCTCTAATTCTGTATCACAGAATTCCTCAGTGCCAAAATCTTCGAACTCCTCCGCCTCTCACACTATGTTTATTGCTGCTCCAGTCAATCTTTCTGCCATTCCTTTGAAACCAGACGCTATAGCCCTCCAGTGGGACTACCAATCAAAGAACTTCTCGGGGCAGAGCTCCCTGTACCCCATCACCCACTTCATTGTTCGCTGTCAGGCCATCGACTCCGCAGTGGTCAGTTTGTGCTCTGACACCTCCAGGGCAGTGCTGTACAAGACCAGGTGAGCAGTCTTCAGCTGGTGTAGTACACCCAGGCAGGGAAGTGTTTGTTTGAAAATCAAATACGTGGGTTTGTTGTTCCCACTCCCTCGTCCACCCACTGACGAAAGTTTTTGCAACATATTTTACTTGACACTGGGTCTGTGCTGGGTACCATGGTCTCTCCTGCCTCTTCATACATTAGTTCAAAAGAATGTGGGTCCCCTCAAATGGTGGCCTGTTTAGCACAGGGGTAATGGGTGCTTGTCGTTTATACAGGGTATCCTGGCTTTGAATCACATGCCACCTATTTTACAGGGCTGGTCGTCAGTGCTCTTTGTAGGCTACTTTGGTTTCCCTCCCGTTCCTTTCCCCCCCCCCCCCAACTCCTTTCATTACCCACTCATCCCCTGCCCACATTATGACGTGACCTTTATTGGTGATGACTGTAGACAGTAACCAACTTTGAGTCATATTCATATCCCAAGCAGCAAGTGTGTGACTTCCTTTCACTTTGCCATAATTCTTGTTATGAGGTCCTTCTCATCTTGAGCAGGGAAGATTGAGGGCATCTTTCATGCTGTTAACACTCATTGAAGATATCAGGGGTGCTCTGTATACGTCTTCCTACAAGCTATATAACCATCCTAGCATCACTCATGGAACAGTATATGTTTGATATTAACCAGTTGATGTCCCTGTTAAATGCTTTGCTTGGTTCTTTGTTGTTGTTGTTATTTTTTAAGCAAAGAGGCTAAAATGTAATCTAAAGCTATTCCCAGAGCTACTCAGAACAGTTTTTTTTTAAAATTGTGGTGTGTAACAATTATTTTGTCTCCAGGCACAGCAGCAGGGTAGTGCTGGACGACCTTCAGCCGTTCACATTGTACAACATTTCTGTGTCTGCACACAGTGGAGATCAGCAGGGACCATACAGTCGACCTATCTATGTACAGACAAAGGAAGATGGTGAGTGTAGCATAAGGCAGACTTTCCAGTTTGTATTAGATAAAACTCCACTAAATCTTTTAAACTCCTAACCATTCTACAATTAAATTCAGGGCAGCTCAAACTCATTTTTATTAAAAATGGCAGTTAGATGTGTTGATGGGACCACTTCTTCATGGACCCCCCC
>SMGT01013164.1:16282-33044 GCA_004794575.1 Lanistes nyassanus | reverse complement strand
CCCCCCCCCCCCCCCCATATTGTGAAATCTACCCCAGTATTCAATCGGTCCAGTATTTCTCTCCATTTTTTGCCTCTCTTTTGCCAGTATGATTGATCTGTACCTTATCCTTCATTATCATTTTACTGGTGACTCATAACTGTGCCTATATTCCTGCCAGTCTGGCAGCTGCATTAACTTACATTTCAGACCTTGAAAGCATACACTATAGACAGCAAGTCTTAGACACATGCCAATAAACTGAAGCTAAATGAAAACAATGGGCCACTTCTATGTGAAACAAGGGCAGCATTCCAAATTCTACCGTTTTAATCTGTGGATATTTTCTTGCAACATTCTTCATGAACACAGGGCATTATTCTTGATTCCCAGCTCTCCTTGGTCAGACAGGTCAGTCTTACTGTGAAATCTCATTTTTACTTCGTTTGCCCCTTACACAAGCTCCATTCATACCTTGACAAGCTCACTGCAATCTCAGGAGCTGTCTTCGTAGTTTGGTGACAGCTTTAATTGTGTAATTCTACTCTTTTAATAAACCCTGAATCTTTGCTGGATCATCTATAACATATCCAGTTTCCAGCATAGTTATCAGATCAATCAGAAGAATTCCTGTATATGTGACTGAAAAAAACTTGAATGGTTGCCGGTTAAGGGGCTATCACATCCAATGATTCACCAGAGATTTACCCTGCCACATCTGAATAAGTCCTGACCAATCTAGGTCATGCAGTCACTGCGTTGTTTTCCGAGTCGCTGGTATGGTCTTTACCCAGTGTTCTATTGCCAAGTGATTGGTGAGTGATTCAGATCACTCACATCCAGCAACACCAATCAGAATGGGAATACAAATGTGACCTGACCTTGACAGCTACCAACTTTGCCAGCAATCGCTGACCGCAGTCAGCCACCAATCAGTGTTGCAGCTAGCCGCAATGACTGGCCTAGCGATCTGGGTCACCATCTGTAATGAACGACTGCCCACCTGCTGTAAAGCCCCTTTAGACTTCAGATTGAATTCAGTCATCTCTGTTGAACTCACTCTGGTGTTTACAAGTTTGCCACAGAAGAACATAATGCTTTATCATCATCTGCTAACTTTGTCCATCCTCTCAACATCTTCCACGGCTGTTTTTTAAGACTGTGCCCAGAAAAAAAACAGCTCAAAGTTGGTTAATTCAGTTTGGCTTTTCCCCTCAACATCTGACCTGCCCTTATCTAAGTTCCATCTGAAGACTTTCCGTTTTACACATTTCTTACCCCACCCTCTGTTTCTTTTCCTCAAAGTGATCACTTTTTTTTGGGGGGGGGGGGTTCTGGTTCACTACAAATGATTATCGTTAGTTTTATTATGAAATAAAACAACTAGCTGTATCCATGAATTCTAATTATATTAGAAAGGAGTTTTAACCACGTGATGTGGTCGCTTCTGATTGAGTATATGCATCTTTCAACAAATAGTACATGTACTGCGTATTTTCTTTCCAGTGCCTTCCAAACCCGAGAACCTACAGGCTAAAATCGTATCAGAGGGTGAAGTACATCTATTTTGGCAGCCTCCTGTCTTTCCAAATGGTCAAATCCAGGGACACTACATCCTGTACACCAACAACAACTTCGATGACAACACCAGCACTGCCAAATATCACAAGATACAGTACAGCACATGGACGCATATTTACCAGCAAGGTCAGTATGAAGATGTGTTGTCTTGTGCAGTAGGAGGGGATTGCTTTGTGGGCTCGAGTGTGCGCATCGGGGATGGAAGTGAACAGCGAGTGCTGTGGTAGGCTACATGTTTATGTGCGAGTGCTGTGGTGGGGTACATGTTTATGTGCGAGTGCTGGCATGCATATGTGCAAGCCCACAAGCATGTTTGAAATAACAAAGAGGCAGGGCAAAAGAAGGGCGGAGCTGCTGTTCATTTGTTGCTAACACTGACAAGCTATAAGCAATAAAAAAAATATTCAGAAGAATAAGACTGTTTATACCCGAATGATTCCATACTTTGTGTTTCTGAGGTATAGCTGCTTCCTAAAATTACCAAAAAATGTGAAGGAAAACAATGTGCAGTAATCTTGAACCTGGCTGACATAGCTGGACTGTTCTTTACACCCACCACTTCTAGCATGTACATGTAGTGGTGTCAGAATCCTAACCAGAATTCATTTGTTAGGACAGTTCGTTCATAGTTTTAGCAGATATATCACTTGAAACGAGTGTCATAGACTCATTCTCGATTGGGCCACTTGTTTCCTTTCTTTCAAGTGAGCCATAAATCTCCATTTAGACTGATGAGAATGATTGCTTTAACAATATAGGAGGGAAAGAACTATAGAGGACAGTGATTCAGCCGTTTAAATTAGTAAGTAACCTCCCTTCTGCAGGTAACATTTTGTGAAGAGAATCTTGAAAACATTGAATAAATATGGTCTGTCATGATTGCTAGCCAGAGGCGTATGTGTCAAAGAGTTATTGCGACCAAGATCGCTGTTTATTTGAAGGGAATGAATCTGACTGAAGTTGATTTTAGCATAGTGGCTGGGTGGCTGACTGGGGCATCCGTATGTACGGGATGCCTTTTATTATTATTATATGAAACCTTATATAGGTCAGAAAACCCTCATAAAAGAAAATGCTCACCACATTTGACACTACAATTGTATAAGATGTACTATTTCAAATGGTATATATACACGTACATATACGCCACAGTTTTCCTGTCCTGGTGTGTTCCCAGGCAACAACACGTCGGCACATGTCAGTAACTTGACACAGCTTATTTACTTCTTCCAAGTGAAGGCCTGCACTGCTGCTGGAACAGGGGCTCCCTCTACGCTATTGATGGTTAATATGGCAGGTAACCTGATTTTCTGTGGGAATTCTGTCTAGTCTGGGTATGTCTGTCTTGTTGTGTGAAATCTCTGGTTAGGTTATGTCTGTCTTGCTGTGTGAAATCTCTGGTCAGGGTATGTTTATCTTGCTGTGTGAAATCTCTGGTTAGGTTATGTTTGTATTGCTGTGTGAAATCTCTGGTCAGGGTTGGTTTGTATTGTGGGTCGCATCTAGCATACCTCGCATCCAGCAATTAAAAAAGGTGAAAAAAGAATTATACATATGACAAAAAACAACAATGAAACACTGCATGTTTACTTGTTTACCATTTGGTGCTGGGGTGCATAGAGGTGGGTAAGGAGGGGAGAGAGGTGAAATCACTGCAAGTTTCTTTTGCAGAGTCCGTCTCCCAGAGCCTACTGAGTGATCAGCACCTTGGCATTCTGGGCGGCTCGACCATTGGACTGACCAGCATCCTCATCACAGTCATAGTCATTGCATGCCGACAACGGTATGTCCTCCCAGATACCATGGCATGTCAGTACGAGTACTGGTTCTTAAGGTTATGCTTTCTGTGCACTGCCAGTTGGTGCTACAGTTACAAAATTCCAGATCAAGCCCAGATCAGACGCAGATTGGAGGAACTTTTTCCCTTCTCCCTTCCCCCTTCCAGGCAATCCATGCTGTTGAGTGTTGTCCTGCAATTTAAAATGACCTTTAGCAGATAGGTGAATGTTGGTTTGAGTGACTGTGGATAGGGAGGTGTTCAAAGCACAGTGACATGATGGGTAACAGGAATGTAAGTAGATTTATGAATGACTATTTATATATGAATGAATTTCACATTATCAGTTGAATCCTGTACCAGAACTGTGACAATAAGTATGCAGAAGATCTTTTAAAAGGGGTCTCTTTGGAAAAAAATAGATGTTCCAGTGATCTTGAAGAAACAAAGTGCAATAACTGACTGCAGATCAGAATTTGAGTGGATAATGGTGTGACAAACTTAAGGAATGTAAAGCCCAGTGACTAATTTAAGGAATAAACAAATAAATGGACAGCTCAGTGACTAAGAGAATGAAGTTTTATTGGATGGAGCAGTGACCAGCTTGGGAAAAGGTGGAGTGTGAATGTTAACAGGTGAATGGGTGAGCATTACATTTATCACCATGTTTTTGTGATGCTTTTATGAGATCATGAGCGGATGCATGTGTGGATGGACCAGCCACTTTGGATGGATAAAATGCTGTACTATAAGAATCTAATGGATAGAATACTGTTCTATGAGAATCTAATTGATAAAATAATGTTCTAATGGATGCTGACAACCGCTGCACATTAGTTTGCCAATGTTATTTGCATAACGGATGGATCTGTTTGTGAATGATCTTGCACCTAACCTGCATTAAACAGGCAGCTGCGTCATCAGCTGGAAAGGCGGGCTATGCTGGCTCAAGGACAGCCAGCAGAACACAGCACACGACCTTCAGTCATGCTTGGATTTCATCAAAATTCGGAAGCTATCAAGGTGAGTTCTCTGGCTGAAACAGTTTACTTCCTTGTACTTTGTACATGCATTTTTGTCCCATTGGTGTCTTTGAAACAGGGATTGAGCTGTTTGCCCTAGTTCGTCGTTCGTCATCGGTTGGTTCGTTGGGGTGGGGTCGATGGGTGGGTGGGTGGGTTTGGGTTTCCTCAGAGTATTCTAACATTCCAGAATTTTCTGAGTGAGAAATTGACTTTCCAAAGTTGCATAAGGCAAAAAAATTTACCTTTTGGAACTGGCTGTATGTCTTGCACACAGTGGCAAGCATCCAGCATTTTTTCTTCGTGGTTTGTCAGTTCAGGAATACCATATCAGAGAGATGTGAGTGACTGGTTTTGTACTTACCAGGTAGTGTCAAGAACAGTTTTCTTGTTTGCACGTGTTGAGGTGGGTAGCGTTGTTTTGTGAGATGTTTGATTGGGGGTTTTGTTTGTCAGTTTGGTTTTGTCGACTTTTGAAAAAAAAACATGTTTTGATTTGAGTTGTCAGTTCATGGATAGTGCAGCTATGATTCTCCTGCACAGAGCAATGGGGAGTTGGTACAGTATGATGCAAATAGTGTGTAGAGATGTGTTCACTTGCATCCCTGTACTGCAGCAAGCAAAGCTGAAAATAAAATTAATCAGCTATTGCATTTGACAATATGTATATAGAGGCCACTTGAAGTTTTGTTTATAGCTTTAAACATCGCTTAAGAAGATACTGATGGTCACATAGCGAACTGTGCATGATAACGACATCTCTCCCTCTCTCTTTTTCTCTCACTCTGTCATTCTCTCTCTCTCACACACATGCACACACACACACACATGCACATGCATGAACATATAATAGTTCTGAGCTTCTAGTTAGTTTCTTATCCTCTACTCAGGTGCAAATGTTTCCCTGTCTCCAGAACGAGGAGCTGGAAAACCTGTTGCCATTGGCGGTCACGGTCACCACACACGTAACTAATCCTTCCACACCCAGCAAGCTCACCAGCAGCTCCAACTGCGACAGCAGGGCCAGTGACAGTTCATTAAGCCATCCACAGACTTGCGATGATGTGGAGGTCGACAGAAGCTCACTGCATCATCGGGCTCCGGACCAGGAGGTGGCTGCCAACACGGCACTTGTCATCCAGCACATCGAGGATAACATCACGCCCACGTCGCCCTCAGCGGAGTTGGCTGACAGAGCCCCCACAGACAGCATTCCTCAGGCAGCTGTGGAGGGACAGGAAACGGTGTGCTGAGTCCCTGCTGCAAGGTGAAGGTTAAGGCTGCTGATCTTTCATGGGTGAGCAGTCAACGCTGTAGCCATCCATCACCTCCACCATGTAAAAGCTGATTGGTAGATTTCAGGTCGCCATTTAACCAGCAGGCCATGGTGCTGGGTGCATCTGAGCCAGAAATGTCTGATCAGTTGAGTGTCCCAGGTTCTGTCCTACTGTCATTGGGTCACCATGCACAACACTTCCAAACGCCCTCATCAGCAGACCTGGCTGAGGACATTGTGTGTTGTGGTGTGCACATGCAGTTTACCTTTTGTGATGCAGCCTGTGGCTCAGATGAAATGACACCCAAGAGCTGCAGCTGACACATGACTCTGCCACAAGCCAGCTGTGTCAAGAGCATGCTCAGCGTCTTCTCGAACAACAATGTAAGAAAAGAAGATGAAGTGTTTGAATGTTAAGATCATTTCATGGTAAACCCGCAGAAATTCCCATGGTAAACTAGTGGAATTTCTCCCCACCCTGAATTTCTTTCAGTTGGCGGTTTAAAGGAAACAACTAGAAGGATGACATGAGCATGCATGTCTGTGCATACACAATCATGTTTGCAGGCATGCATGATCTGTGCACCTGTTGCCCTCAGTAAGATTATATCTGAGATAAAGTACCATGGTACCACACTGGCATGTGTTTCAACACAAACTGACGTTGCTGTCACGAGTTGTCACTGGAAGGGACCTGCAGGAGGACAGTTTTCCATGTACCTGCATGTGTGACGTTCTCACCTGGTTGACCAGGTAACAATGTGTGATGGCTCACTTTGGAAAAAGAATATTTGCAATGAAAGTAAATAGTTTATCATCTATTTCAAAACATGGTTGACGTGACTGGAGGTGTTTCTCAGCATTTGAGATTTCTCAACATCTCAAATGAATTGCTTTTGCCACTTTCCCTCCCACCCAGAAAATGAGTGGCGTGGACCTTGGGACATGCAAGTTAGGTTCAACACTCACTAACAACACTACTGCACCTTTTTCTTCTTGCTGGAAGGTGTCAAGTGGCTTGTGCATTGAAGAACTTTTGAATGACTGGTGCATTCTTTGAGTAGCGCCTGCAAGTTTGGCATTGGACTGACAGTACCTCAGATTGCCAACCCTTCGTCTTCAAAGCAGAATGTCAGATGGATCAGTGAGTGAACAAGTGAATGGAGATCGGTAAATGAACAGATGGGAAACAAATGCATGTGCATGCACGTGTGCACAGACAAATGCTAAAGGAACCCCAAAATTGAGAGAAGACGGAGGGGGCTTCACTATTACCTCTCGAAACAAAAATATTAACCAAGGAGCTCATTTTCAGTGCAGCCAAATTTAAGAGCGACTATTTTATATTTATGATCGCGTCTGCAGGGACTGGTTCAAGACTGTTCTTTCTGAGCAGCTGCGAAAACATGTCGTTGAATTACCTCATGTCGCATCTTCAGGACCGCCATCCAGCCTCAGCATCATCCTTTTACCTGCTGTCCTTCTTTCCTTCCATCAATACATCTCTATTTGCTCGCACCCATCGCTTTCACTCCTCCCATCCATGCCCCCACCCTCCTGTTGTTAACTAAACAAAGTGAAGGGCTTTAACCTTTTTCAGCAGTGTAGGCATTGTGAGAGCACAGTAGGCAGAGATGAAGGGACAGGTGTTGACCACAGCATCAGACAAGTTCCAGTGGAAACCCGAAAGGTCTGGGTTCTTTCCAGCAGGCCCTGTGAAATACACATAGAACTGTGTTGTAAAGTGAAATGGGCGTGTCGAAGGGAAAGGTAGACTCGCGGGAAGTTGCCATGGAGAGTCAACTGCTGTCCACTCACTCTGTCTAGTTTCTCACCATGCACAGTCTTAGGGAAGTGTGAGATATATGATTTTGATTTTAATGTTGCATGTTACTGCCTTTTTCCTGTGCATTCAGATTTTCTTGCATTGCATTTGATTTTCAGTTCTCTTGCCGTTTCAGCGCTCGAAACTAATCTAAATGTTTGGACTCTGGTGAAACAAATCTTGAGAAGATCAAAAGACTACAGGATGAGATGGTGTTGTGCCATGCTTGCTAAATTTTGGGGCGTAATGGAGAGAGGAGAGCATTAGCTCTTCCTGCCGTGGTTATCTGAACTGCAGAGTGCTGTGACTTCACCTAGCAGGCAAGACGTTAGTCTTGCTGCTATGGTTTCACTTGCCTTCACTTGCCTACTGCATGTTATGAGTGTCTTGAAGCCACCTCTCATGCCTACCTCACAGAAGAACAAGGATCTGACAGCGAGAGGTTTTTTTTTAACTGCAGCAGTCTCATGTGTTGTCCCATCACCTGATCACCTGTGTACGCATTAGAGACTTTTCACAGAGGGAAGTGCCTATGTCTTTTCATCCTGTCTTTGACAGTCTGTAGAACCTGTTATGAATGCTGTTTTCTGATTTATCCATAGTTGGAAGAGTTTTTCAGATGTTTCATGTGCGGCAGTACATGTACGAAAGAAATGTGTACAGCCCCACATGAGCAAAGCGTTAAATGCCATTTATAGTTTTCGCAAAGAATGTGTCAAATGCTGTCTGCAGCTACAGAAAGAGATACGTAGAAACACTGTCAGCAGACAAGAAAAGTCCATTTTGTGCCTCTGTGGTGTTTCTGAAACGCTTGAGGATTGCGGAAGTTTTCTTGTAGGATTCGTCCAGCAACAAACCTCGCTATCCCTTGTAGCAAGATAACTTTCATTTGACGCCTTGCACAGCCAGCCCAATCTGCTTGGCTGACAAGGCGTTGGAAAGATAAGACAGCTCAGCATCACAAGGAAATGAAAATCCCCTCAGACTGCAGTCAGTCTAATCTTCGTCTGCCCCGACACGTGGGAAGCAGGTTCAGGTGCAAAAGACGAAAAGACATGGCAACTATTTAAGCAGAGCTGATGGGGATATGTTTGTACATCTGCTTCATTCAAGGGAAACCAACTTCGGTGACCATTGGTCTCCTCTTTTGTTGTTTTCTTGTAATTCGTTGCTGTTTGTAACACGAAGACAGCTTCAACACGTCAGAGGACAACAGATAAATACATGCGTGGTCAAGATCTATTATTAGGTAAGACTAGGCCTTCATGACCGGTTTTGCCTATGGTTCCTGAAGGTGGAGACAAAGTACTTAACTCTAATGTAGCACCTCGAAAACATGGGAAGGGAGAGGGGTGTTTGGGCAATAAACAGGACCTCGTTATTGATACATACACCTTACCGTCTCATCAAGGGTTGTTCCTTACCTCAAGTAAACCAGTGCAGCTGAAAACTTTCGAAAGACACACAGAGCAAACATACAGTACATGTGTAAAATGTACGGTCCCATAAACAGCACGGTGTGCATCACTCGGTCCATCTGGCAAGTCCTGGTTAACCGGAAGATGGCCCTTAATGTTGGAGGTTTGCAATCTTTGTTTATGCTGACGTGTGTCTGGATTTTGTTTGTTTGTTTTAATACCTCAGCAAATCTTCGGATTATGTCATCTGAAGATAACTTTCAAAGTGTGGTTCAAGTACTCATTGACTGTTCCCATGTGTGTTAGGTTTAAATTTTCGATTTATTTTCCTTCTAGGACGATGTGCAGCAAACAGATGATTATATCCCTTCTTTCTGATGTGACGTACAAAAAAACAGATGTTGCAATGTCTTCTTTAGTGTAAAACATTTTGACTGTGGTTACGTAGGTCAAAGAAAGCCGCTGTAGGCAGATCAGACAGACCCACACCTAACAGGACAGACGCAATCGGACAAGAACCCACGAAATTACATCACCTCTTCCCTTCCTCCGGTCCTCTCGTTTCACTCTCACCCCGCCACGCCTCCCCCTCCCAGGTCCTTTTCCGCAGTGGCTATTCATTTGGCACCTGAGGACGACAGGTGCGTCGGTGCCACTTCTGGCCGTGGTGTTCACGCGTAGATCCTCCAAGTGATGGCACCTGTTGACAGACCTGGTTGTTAGCTGTCCGACAGAGCTGCTTGTTAGCTGTCCGACAGGCGAATAGCTTTTCAAATTCGCGTCTTCAACCCGGCCGCCAGAAATAATTTGCATAAACTCGATTGTTGTTTACACGAGTTCGTATGGATGTCAGCATGAAAACTGCTTCGTGTTTGAACCACCACAGTCCACACTGCTCGAAGCGCACATAAAGCTGACACCTATAGCTGCCACCCCTGCGACGCGTCTGGCTCACGTGGCAACCAGAAGCGCCCTACCTGCACGCGAGAAACGCTCTGTCTGAGACTCAAGAGGAGCGATGGAATTCTTTAAGTGAATGCGAGCGGCCCTGGCACGGAGAACAAAAATACCATCTGTCCTATGCCGAGTGAGTTTGGCGGAACTTTTGTACAAATAGTAAAACGATCTAACTACGATTTCGGTGATTCTCAAAGTAAAATTTCAGCATTTTTTAATTATTATTATTATTACTAACCTACTAATGTCGTTATTTGTCAGTTCTTGCTGCGAGATTGTGAGAAACTTTAATTCTTGACGCCGAACGAGCATATAATTATTTCTGAGAGGCGTGTTTATACAGGAGAGAAAATGTTCTTCAACTCCGCGTGGAGAGGGGGAAAATCTCGCGCATTTTGGAACACTCTCTCGACGCAATTAAGTAGCCAGAATTCAGCAGGCTAGTGCCAGAGAGCCCTGAAGGTACGTACATTGCCGACAGATTTCCTCCACGCGCAAAGAGCATTTATTTTCAGCTGGTATTTTACCAGTCATCTGCTTATGATTGATAGGAATTTCAATAGCTTAGAAGCGGGCAGATAGAAGTGAGGGCCTCTTCTGCACGTCCATATTGTTATTGTTGCTGCTATTATTATTACAGTTTACGGAAGGGGTAATGTGTCCCAAAACATCGACTTGTGATTAGCTTAGCTCAGTGTCTTTAAATTGTTACCACATTTCAGTTTCTCTCGGACATCTTGGTAAATTATTTGTGGGAGCAAGTGTACATGTGCCGAAGGCAGGTAGCTTTTAATTTTGTGAGCTCAGGGATGAAATTAAATTAAAATTTTATATATATATATATACAGTTTTATACTTTCGTTAGAAAGCAAGTCTTGCCGTTTTCGCCAGCCAACTTCTCTAAATCTCAGGTGCAGTTAACATCAATGATCTTTTGTCAGTATCTGGGTCTGAACTTGTGTTTCACCCCATAGACTTTGATTTCCCGTGGACTCCCATTTGTTCTGTAACATGAACTTTTCCTCATCGATTTGGACGGCACTCATTCTTGAAATCCGCATGCCCAGTGGCAATATTTTGTCATCGGCCCTACATATAGCTGGCATACTTGTCAAAACGGGCCTAAAAGTTTGTTGCCAGCACACCCCTTTTCCAAACGACCTCACAAGCTAACATCACAATCTGATCCATGTGCATGAAAGCACACGTAACCCAGTGTTAAGCAAATTGCGAATTTCCTGTCTCCCCGCCCCTCCTTTGCGTTCCCGAACACATCGCGTTTCGGATCCCTGTCCAACGCACGTACTTTCTCTGCACGTGACACCTAGCTGTTTATTGACGGGGGTGCTCGCCAGCTTTCTTCAGTTTCCTGTCACCCTTTCTTCCAGTACCGTTCGTCACTCCCACCCCACCAGCTATCATGAGATAGCATTCGTTGCTGACTGAACATTAAACACTCAGAGAATTCAGCTTTGGGACTGGCAGCTACAGACGTAACGATCCCAAAATAACGTTTTCAAAGGCTTGTCCAATAGTTATTCACACGCACGTAGAATGTGCACTTTACCTTGAAGAAGCAAGTCGTCCCTCCCCCAACCCTCCACAAAGTATTCTCTAAAGCTGCTGATTGCTGCTTTTAGATCTGGCCAACAGTAAGATGGCCCTCGCCTGGGCAACGGATTTCTGACTCCTCCACGCTGCAGGTCACGCCGGGTCATCATGGCCTCGTTTGTTGATGCACAGGTCTTGCGCTGGTTACGTTGCGTGGAGCCGGGATGCCCGGGGAATACCTGATATTCAGTTCTTTACATCGCTTTAGTGAAGTTGGGATTTTTTTTAGAACTTATGTTATTGTAAACTATTTTTGTTCGAAAACTGTTCACTTTTAGAAGGTCTGGTTTGCTTTTCCGTTATCTACCGGATCTCGATTTGCCAAGTTCGCTTGTGTATCTCCCTGCTTTCATTCTGCGATCAGCGAATGCCGTTGTGTACATATACTATCGAGCATCTGTCGCCGTATGTGCGTGCACTTGTTGCTGTCGCTTCTTTCATCTTTTCACCATTTAATTAAGACTTCTGAGAGGCCACAAGAAAGAAAGAAATAACACGGTGACCCACTTGCGAAAGGTTACTAGGAAAAAGTTTGCAGTTTTGCCAAAAGCCTCTGTATTCTTGGTGGCCAGTGTCTGAGTCAGCCTGTTGAACGTCTCGATGGATTTTCTTTCAACCATGTACATCCATTGAAAAAAAGTTCCGGCTAACACCCTCCCCTCTCCCCACCCCAGGCAGGTTTGAGAGATTGTAAAGACTCTTCTTGAGTTAAACTAGAGTACGTGAAATCAAACAAGCAGTAACGAAATTAAGGAAGGGGATTTACGATGGGTATTATCCAGGCTTTCTCTCTCTCTCTCTCTCTCCCTCATGCGAGAGAGCGGGAAAGGGGAGAGAGATAAAGGGACCCCAGTCAGTTGAGTGCGGCCATATGGGATAAAGAACTCTCTATAATGTGTACAAGTGCTGGAAAACGTTTGTTTTTAAATGGTGTCTTGGCGTGTGTTTCTCGATGGCGCACCAATAAATGGTCTCCTTAAGTTTAATTTCCCCGTAGTTTGCAGGAAGCATTATAGCTGTTCTGTGCTGTATGAACAAATGTACACTACCTGTGTATAAACCAAGATGCCTGCATGATGTACATGGTAACCAGTCTCTTAGCAAGCAGCGTTTTAAGGGTTTAGCACCACTTTTTTAATTGATAAATTATCGTGCATTCATCAGATGTGAAGTTTAATTTATTGACATTTTTGTTTGTGATCCATCCTTCTGTAGCACGGGGGGCACGCCGAACGTGTCCTGTCAGAATTTCCTGGCGAGCAGTGTTCGGCTGTTTATGACAGGACGACTGTGCAGCGCCTAGACCTTGTGCTGCACACTTTGAAGTCCTTTGTTCACCACACACTTTCCGGACAGGTACATCTGGCAGTTTGGCTAACAGCCTATCGTCAGTAAACGACCCTTGGTCACATCTCTGCACTTAGAGAAGCGCGCAGTCTGACGAGACTGCTGACGATTGCTCCTTTGTGCTCCGATCGGAAGATCGGGACGGCACCGCAACACTTCATTGTTAGACGTAGTGCATACTTCTTTGCTTGTCGCATCTTCTTCACTTAAGCCCTTGAGTATCGGGAGTTTTAGAGGATGTACGCGCGTTGTACATTAACAAAACAATGTGTGTGTAGACAAGCAGGCATGGTAATGATGTCCAGGCCCACAGAACCTGCAAGAAGCACATCGGAAAATGCACGTTTTCGTAGAAGGGAAACGTGCGCATGTATATTATGCGCAAATGACGAGCAAGTAGTTTAGGAATAAAACAGACGCGTGTCCCTCTTTGCGTAAAAGCCACGTACTCTTTCAAACAGTGATTCTCGGTCCTCTGTCTCACGTGCTTGACGATGTTGATTATGTTTGTTTGGGAGATCATATCTATCTATATAAAGTCAACCTTATGTTTGGTGATTGGTAACTAAAGCCCTGCGGGCTTCCCGCGTGGGAAAGTGTGCAGCACTTGGGTTGATGGGTTTTGGATTTGGGCTGTGGCTGCCATGTATGTATATACAACGTATTTTTCGTTCAACAACATGATTTTGTGAAGGTCTAATTATTGAGGTTTTATTTTCGTCGATACATTTTCCTCGCTGCGTGATCTTTGTGCCAGTCCGTGGAAACGGATGGCTCGTGGTACAAATACCACGTACGTGCATGCACGTGCCCAGACCCTTGCTCCGCGGCCAACTCTTTTTTCGACGTGACGTTTCCCAAGTATACCTTGTGTTCCAGGAGTGTTAAACCAATTTCCTTTTGTCTATATACAGTCCTTACAGGGGCTAGTTTTTTGGGGGGGTTGAACCAGATCTTCTTGTCTGTAAGGACTAGTTTCTTTCTTGAACCAGTTCCTTTCGTCTGTAAGGGCTAGTTTCTTTCTTGAACCAGTTCCTTTCGTCTGTAAGGACTAGTTTCTTTCTTGAACCAGTTCCTTTTGTCTGTACGGACTAGTTTCTTTCTTGAACCAGTTCCTTTTGTCTGTAAGGGCTAGTTTCATTCTTGAACCAGTTTCTTTTGTCTGTAAGGACTAGTTTTGTTGTAAGGCATTTCCGTGTGTTTTATTCCATTTTGATATCGACTTTGTTTCGGTTCGATGACGCTTAGAAACGACTTGGCCAATGTTTTGTACATGTTCTCTCTCACCCACCCCCTTCCTTGCAACCCCCCTTATTAAAAAAAATTGCGAGTGTCAGACGTGGTGTGTTCAGCCAAAGATTCTTTGGCTTGAGGCTTTGTTCACAAATGTAGTCAAGCGCATGATGCTTGTGCCAGTGCTTGAAAAACAAGATTAATCCACGGAATATACATATAGGTTATACATGTAGGTATATAAATATAGGATATACATGTAAGTATGCCTGGTGTCATGGGTCTGCTCAGTACGGGTTCCTTCATCAGTCTCTCTCGATGCGACATGTACGATCGGCTGTAAACCTAGATTTTAGATTTCCAAGAAATTGTCTTATCGTGCATGCAGAACTGCAGGCCTAGCTCCCTCAGCTAGCACAAGTGTCCACGCACGCAAGCGTTCGCGCGCACACGTGCAGAGAAAGGGAATGCGCGACGTATCCGTCGGGTAAACTCGGACCTTGGGCACTTAGCAAGTCACAGACTTCAGTTAGAAACGTATTGGACACACGAGATATTGATTCTTGTAAGGATTTGAGGGGGTGGGGGTTGTTGCCTTCTGGGTAAACAGTTACGTCGTGGTCTGTGGATTTTCTTGCTTTAGCGAAACAGACGGGGCGTCAGGTCGGAGAATGGTGTGTGCCGGAAAATATTACAAAGGTGGCTAGGTAAACCCGAGGGGGGGGGGGAAGGAGAGGTTGTTTTTTTTCCTGGAGCGAAATAGGACGAGGTGCCGAACTCGCACCTCGCTTGCGTTTACACCGGCTCGATCTCGATCAGCATATTTTAATGCAATGGCTCCTGAAGTCGGTGGGAAGTGAGCTGCGCAATTCTTACGCACGGCTACCTCGGGAGTTTTTTAGGGTCGTTCCAGTAGCCCCACTGTTTTGTCGGGGGGGGGGGGACTCTCTACCTGTAATTTTTTTTTTTTTTTGCCTGATAAATTTTAGACTTTTAATCGTTTCGATCATAGCTTATGTATCACCCTTTTCGGAATAGACCACCGAATGAGTTCGACAGGCCTTGCGCGTGCTTTTCGGCAGAGGTGCGCTGCTGATATACTTCCCTGTGTTTTCGGTAGACATGAGTGATAAACATGTTTTCCCTCTTCGCGTGAACGCACGATTTCCAGGGCTTTTTGTGACGTCAAAATGGAAAAGAATCGGTGGGACTGGTGTAGCTACAAAAAGGTATGGGTGTGAACTTGCTTTTTGCAGTACAACTCGTGCGGAAATGTACGTAAACCCTGTACCTGGCATTGAGAACATTGTGTACCTTGATTGGCCAGGTGTGAACAAGAAGCTTTACGTTTTAAGCTTTGCATCCTTTGTTGTTAATTTGAAACAAGGACAACGCAATTTATTATTATTTTCTATAAGTTTTTGCCTTTATTGTCCAAAGTTTGGATGAGTGAGAAACTTGAAGGCTAGCGGAGTGTGCATGGAATGAGGAGCGGGGGCCGTGCGTGGGTTCCTGCGTTTGAATGGGGGAGATGTGTGGATTATCAATCGCCAATGCAAATTGTCCATCGCTGACATGTTTGCTTGCTATGCATGTTAAGTTTAAAGACGAGGCCTTGTATGGAACATTTTCGGTGATAAAGCCAGCCGGTGAAGACTGCTGCGATGACGGCGGCGTTACACAGGATGATGGCAGTAAATGTATAATTTATGTCTTGACGAGGCCTTTGGTCTGCGCCGTTTTGTTTGCTGTGTGGAGCAGCAGTCGGGATCTCTGAATATCGGCACTTCCAGGCGATGAAGTGTGTTGCTTTGTCATGTTAATTGCTGAAGAATTACCATGTCTGCGCCTCTAAGCGAGCGCTGTCTCAAAAGACTATTAGCTCTACCCTTTCGTGCACGTGCAAAATCGTTCGTCTTTGCAGTGTGCGTTCACAGTGCATGCTGTCCAGACGTACTAGCCCAGACACATGCACGCATACAAACAACGCAGAGATAGAGAGGCATTTATGTAGATACTACAGTTGCTGTCAACACGATCTGCAGATATGCGATACAATGCTGAAGCTGACTGTGATATACGTGTCGCTACTCGAAAATTTGTATTTCCATCGAGAAGAAAGCGGCTAAGATACGTGGGTTTCCTCTTGTGGTAAAGGCACATTTTCCGGTGGTGCGCACTGCGATACGTGGAATGGGTTGTGTGAGTGCTCCTGTCTTCTTTCCAGACATGTAAGCAGCCATACTGCCTGTTCCCCCCCCCCTCCTCTGAAACTTACGGGCACTTTATGTGTGAAAAGGCAGACATGAACCTTGATGCTACTTGGCTCTGGATCGTTGGCGATGTTTTTACAAACTACACCTTGCTAATTGTTTGTCGATTCTGCGGTTTGCCTGTCAGTAGATTGTGTTGTTTGTAGGCGGTGCTTACAAGTAATTAGAATTCATTTGACTCGTATTCGTCAGTTTTAAATGATTTTAGTATATTGTCAAAATACAGTTTCAGTTCTTTTACTGCCTTCCTGCAATTGTATAAATGACATTTAATAGTACACGGTCATAAAGCGAGCATATGCCTTCTTAAATAAGCTGTAGAATATTTTAAACCGTGCTCAGCTTTGTGTTCGTATGTGACTGCTTTCCTCGTAAATTTACATATCTTCATATATTTCTTCAATTGCAAGAGAAGAGGTTTTGTACAAAATAGTCTTCTTTTCTGAACTGTTAAATGTCCCCC
>SMGT01013164.1:0-16274 GCA_004794575.1 Lanistes nyassanus | reverse complement strand
CCCCCCCCCACCTCCAGCTAACAAGGGAAATTTTAAGGCCATATTGGATTCTATATAGATTGTCTGGTTTATTTTCTACGCACGCTGAAATCTCCTTGAAGTCTCACTGAAATCTCGCGGTAGAGGTTCGTCTTTGCTTGGTGTGCTTGATGAAGATGAATTAAGTCTGTAGGCATCTTTGCCCGGTAATACACGATTATGAGGAAATAAAACAGTGGAGAATGCCTGTGGTCTCGTTGTTAATGTTTGTCTCATGGAACAAGGACAACGTGGGAAGTTGTGTGCGAGTACAATTTTGTGCAAAACAGGCCATGGAGAGTGATTCCCCCCTCCCCCAAGTGTATTCGAGCATATGCGTCATTGCCTATAAATATCAGTTACTCCCCCCCCCCCCACAAAAAACCACCAGGGTTGTCTTCCGTGCCTTATCGGGTTGCATTATACAAAGAGTCTGCAGCTATACACGAGCAGAATGAAACTGTCTTTGACATCGTAGAAAAGACTGTTTTTGTCATGATAAAGTTCGTTTCATCGTGGAACAGTAACAAACCCTATACTGTTAGAAGTCATTGTGACTAAGCCGTTGCAGTCTTCGGGTCGAAGGCTTTCACCCCAACCAGCAGCTAGCTTCACTGGAAACGGCACCACGAAGCCTTCGACGTGCGGTTTGAAACTCTAGATCCAGCCCGTATTCTAAATTCGGCGCTTACACAGCCCGACCAAGTCGCAACAAGCCAGCAGTAAAGAATAAATTTAACTGCATATATTGAAGGCTGCGTCTGCTCTCGATATTTTTATCGCAAGCAAGCTTCTCCCCCCTCTGCGAGACTTTGTGAAAATGTGTCTATAAGAAATATATTCGATCCAGTTTTTAAATTATTACGCTATAAATAGCTGGACAAGTATTTTGCGACTGCTTTCTTTCGACTTGCTCGTCTGCTGTTGGGCGCATAATGCAAACTGGTTTCACAGTCTAAGAGGAACAAACCGGAAATAGACTCCCCATTGTGCGTCTGACGAGAGGTACCCACACTCTAAATATTTTTAACACCAATTACATTTAGAAAGTGTTAAAGCATGTGCAAAACATGTGCTGCGTATGTAAATAGTAAGCATGAAATCTAAGTACCCTTAGCATGCCCCTATACTTGACTGAACATTTGCTACTGGTACACATTTAGAACATTATATATACGTTTTCCGACCATTTGAACACTTTCGAGAACACAGACCAGAACACTTTTTACGCTGGTTTACCACCGACACATGTGAACCGTTCTAGATCAATGTACAATGTGTTCTGTTTCAGTGACAAAATATAAGTTTTCTAACTTAAACACTTCTTGTTTATGTGCACCTTTTGAGGAGAAAGCCATTATATGCTAATCATCAAGTCCGAAAGATTTAACATGTAGCCCTGTTTCTTCAAAATGTTGTACAACATGCGTCAAAGTTTTAAGAAATTATCCGTTTCCTGTGTTGCAAGAGAAGACATTTCACCATGCTTATTGCATCAGTTAGCAATAACAGCGTGCAAGAAGTATTAAACAGACATAAAACAGGACTTTCGATGGACAAGAATATAACAGGGTGCCGGACATTGTTGCTGATAGCTGGGCTTGTCCTTACGGTTCGACTTTTCCGTAAGGTTGGACATCTTTTATCATTGTCGTCATTCGAGTTTGTAGAGCCGATCAAGACTTGCATTACCACTCGTTGTCCTTGTAGCTATTGAAGGTTATTTTCAGTCTGGAGGAAAAAAAGCTACATCTCTGCGAGCTTTCGCAAAACAGGATCACGGCCAAAAATACACGAGAGTTAGGCGACCAGCATGGTTTAAATTCACCAAGCACAAACGCTATATTTAAGATTACCTGCCGGCTCTGTGCAGGCTATCTGTACAATGATAAAAAAGACGACTTATTCAAGCACGAAGGAAGAATTATGGACGTGAACCACCACACGCGTAATTTATGTAGCCTCCCGGAGATGATGAAAGTGCAACTACTAAATAACGTGCTTCAGAGAACAACGAAATGTTTACTCATCTATTACATCTGAATTTAGCGAAGCTGACTAGGCTGCCAAATGAACAAGTTCGGGAGCATCACTCTACTGTAGGATGCCTTGGAGACTCACTTATCACTGTTCAGAAATGTGCGTTTAGGCGGAAAGAAAATGTTAGGAATATATAAACATATATAAATATATACAGAACATTCGCCATGTAGGCATAACATTGCAAATGGTGGGTTCTCTATTTGATTGAAAGCACGTCTATTGGTGCATAAGACTTTCGGCATTTAAGCCTGGTGTGGATATGTGTCTTCGCGTACAGGCACCGTCGCAGAATCCGTACTACATTCTGTGTCCACAAAACCGATGTCTGGGCAACGCTGTTCCGTTACAGCAAGCCTCGAACGAACTCAGCCAGTCGTCAGCCAGTCACATGTCAGGCAGTTTGTTCCTATGCTTGATAATACCGTGGAGAAAGTGCGCCAAGGTCAGCAGATCTGCGACGACGAAGCAGACGAGAACCAGCGAGATGAGAGCTATGGCCAGAGCGCCGGCAGACACGGACGTGAGCCTCGGGTCCCGAGCCGAAGTTTTGGCGCGAATCTGCGCCGACAGCTGCTCCCTGGATAACGTGAGCGCGTCCTTGACCTCTTGACTCAGATTGGCCTGCATGTTGCGGAAGTCTTCGGACAACGGCACGCACACCATAGGGGTTGGACGTCTTTTCCGGGGACAGCTGCACCGGATCCCCTCTTGGTCGTGAAAATTTCCTTTAACGGCTGTGTTGTTGATGACGACGTACGGACGACTGTTGCCGAAGGTTCAGACGAAGTTTCCCCGTCTCCCGTCCAGTCGCTTGCTGACTTCGGACCTGGTTCCGTGCTTACTGGCGCTTCTTCAGAGAAACTAGCGGCGGGGATCGTCTGGCTAGATGACGCTGTGGTGCTGTTGTCATTTCCAGTACCATCAGATGACGTTCCACTATCTGTAACTGATGCCGAGAATGTGTCTGTAGTTGTGACCCCCTTGTCATCTGCTGTCTGACTGGACGGTATTTCGACAAGGGAGGTATCAGCAGCGACTGTCGAATTTTGCCCAGTGGTGTAGCTGACGATGGACTCAGCGGTCACGTTGGACGTCTTGTTCCCTGACACTGAGAGACAGAACGATAAGAGGCTGTGAGGGTCAAAAAAGCAGGTGGACAGCAGTAACAGGTTTACAGCGATCATCCTAAGATCGATTACCTTTTCTGTCTCTCTTTTTCTCTTTACACGTGTGTGTGTGTGTGTGTGTGTGTGTTAAAAGCAAAGAACGTCTTTGCCTGTGCTCGCATTTTATGAACGAAATCTCGTCTCTTGACCAATCTTGGTCTCCAACAGCTTTGGTAAAAGGCAGTCATTGTGATAAGATGACATCATCTTGCCATTGTGATGAGTGACATCATCTTGTCATTGTGATAAATGACGTCATGTCATTGCGATAAGAGTGGCGTCGTCTTGTTATTGCGATGAGAGGGACATCATCTTGTGTGTTATTCGAGATGCCTCATACCGCCTTCCGTTGTTATCTGTAGCTTGGATGTTGTCGTGGATAAAAGTGCTGATGTTGACTTTAACGTTGTTGGTGCAGTCGTGCTGGTCGCTTGCTGTTCAGACGTACAGATCTTTGAATCTGTTTTGGACGAGTTGGAAGGACAGCATCTTTCAGGAAAGGGCACGTCTGCAAATCACAAGCATTTGACATTAACGGTTGTCCAGTTGCCCAGGCAAATGCGTTTAGTTTTTGGCCAATAAAATATCTGACAATTTTTCTAACCGGGCAAGTAAACATTTTTATTTATTTTCATTACTTTCAAAGTAGAGTATTCTGTAGGGCATGTATATACAGATCAGTATCCGGCAAGTAAAACTTACGGTAACTTGCCTGACAGGGCAAAATCGAAATGGCGAATCTTTTAATCAATCAGATCTAAAGTCACTTACTATAGATACTCTCACACAAACTAACCCATCATTTTCTTTAGTTAAACAGACGGCTGTTATAAACAGTATCCAAATTATGTACGCCCCTAGTCTGGAATTCAATCTTTAAATAACTTTCTATACGTAATACCCCAACAGAGATCACTTTCCCATAAATATTGTAAAAGTTAATATTGAATGCTGCGCATCAACTAAATGGACCATAGTATTTAGAAGCACTATAGACACATAGTGTGTGTGTGGGGGGGGGGGTTGTGTGTCAATAACATTACATCATTTTTTAAAAATTGATTATGGCTTTACGTAGTTTGAAAATTCTTTATCCTTTCTGATTTATGTGTAGTCACCAAACGATTACGTCATTATCACTACAACCACTGTTAATACCATTAAAAAGAGTAGACCATAATAACAACAGCAATAATAATATAACGTGTTAACATTGTAACCATCGTCATCATTGGCTGTTAAGAAGCGCCTTGTATAGGGGAACAGCAATGACAGGATCTCGTACTGACTGAAGTAACCCTGAAAGTAGCCGCTGATAGCAGGTTTCCAGAGGTGAGTGATGTTCAGCTCCACGTTCCAGGTATACTCCACAATTGGGTACCAGAGGTAAGCTGGGTAGCTGACTTTCACCTGGGTAGTGCTCCACCACAGCCAGTAGTCTGTCGTCTGGTTGCACGTCAGTGCGTGCCACACATATTTCAACATCCAGCAATCTGACTGTTCCTTGCACTCCCACAGAGCCATCGTGTTACTGCTGTAGTCCAGAGAAACCTGCAATGCGGGGTTAACACTGCTCGACCAGATCGCACGAAAACACTCACAAGAAGCTGATCCAGACATTTGCAACACAATTATCTGAGTATAAACACCAACAAAGTTGGATTCCGTGGCGTGCTTTCATATGACCGAACCGCGTGACCCCACATTATGCTAGAGAAATTCAAACCAAAGCACATTTTGCAAAGAAATAAACAACTGTATGCATTAAAGACTTCGTCTAAAAGTAGTTTCAAAGAATTTCTCTCTTCATAAGGCTTCTCCCTGAGATTCTAGTAAGATATGTATGTGCGTATACATATACAGCGGGATGGTTCGCGAGGCACTCCTCGCCCGCTCAGCCAGCCCCGTTGAAGGTTACAAATAGTATTTGTGTCTGCACAGAATATTCGATCCAATTTAAATATAACAGTTACATTTAGTTGCAAATGGCTGGACTAGATTCTTTCAACTGCTTTCATTCCACTTAATTTAGTAGATCCGTGTAGGCCTGTTTAGCACATAAGCGTGGATTCTCCACGGGTGGACTTTGGCCATTCGCTTTGGCATGTTAGGGGTATCCCATCCTCCAGTCGTCAGACAACTTTCTCTTTGGGGGCACTTTTTCCTTAAAACGCATTGCACTGATCAGCATAGGCAGGATAAAACTTGCACAAATGACGACACGTACGTACACACAGAGAGGCATGCATGCTTGCACACGCAATCACGTTCATATACCTCAATGTACGCGCGCATATGCTTTCTGCGCTCAGCCTGTTTATTATCACTGCCCGTGTAATAAAGGATGTGCTTTTACGCAAAGAGGAAACTGTAGCTTACTGACCGCATTTTCCGAAAATGTGCGTTACACGGCTACCTACGTAAAGAAGGAATGAACATGTGTCTTGCACGAGACACACATCGAGTTTTTGTTTGCGCAGATGTGCAAAACCACGCGATCGAAGGGTGCCAGAAGATTTAACTGGTTTAAAATGCCAGCAGTAAAATAAAGTCCTACAGTCGTACCCTTCGGGAGGCAGAGCCGGTGACAGTGGAACTGTTGGACAGTGACAGGACAAGGAAGACGCTACAAGCCCTGATGCTGAAAGCCATGTACTGGCGGGTGGCCATGTCGGTGACGGGCAGGAGTTCTGCCTGATCAGACGTGCCTGTGAATATTAACGTCGGGTAGCACGTGCCTGCCAGAACAAAACCTGTATCAGCATAGTTTTAACATTCAATAAGCAACTGGCGACTTGATAATAACCTCTGTACAATTTCTGAAATACTCCACCCCTACTATCTTCTTTTTTTCTACTTCTTTTTTTCATCATCATCGTCGTCGTCGTCATCGTCGTCATCATCATCATTTTTGTCGTTGAATGTCATTAATATCATCAACAGGAACGTAGTGAGTGTTGCAGCTTTTACGTAATAAGTTTCAAAAATATGTAATGAAAACTGCAATCACAGACACTCGAGAAGCAAAGTCTCGATTTTAAAGAGTGGAATAGCGTATGTATTTACCTGTTTTAGTAAAAACATGGAATACTTACATTGCACAGCGGGCGCAAAAAGAAGTACAAAAACCAGCGCCAACAATTTCCACTTTTGTAACACTGTACATTCAGGCTCCACCAGACTCGAAGCCATGCTTTTCCCCACGTTATCTCGCACAGCAACTCCTTCACGTCTTGTAAGTTCAGCCAAGCAAATCTTATGTTCTCTTCCATACAGCACCGCACAAGCTTTGTCAATAACGAAGCCAATGCAAATATTTGCACAGGAAATTTTCCTACGAATCTCAGTCTTCTGTTTTGAGATTACTTTTTCTTTAAATTAGCGATCGGTAAACTTTACTAGCGGTCTTCTTAATTTTAAACCAGCAAGAAACTTATTTTTCTGTTGATAATATGGCGGTGACTATTGTTTGTCTTTCTTGAAAATCTATCAGTTAAGTCTGGGAAAAAATCAACAACCGTCTACGCTTTCACTTTTATGTTTGTTTGTTGTTGTTTTTTTTTTTGAACCTCCATAAAAGCACTTTTTGAAACTTGAAAAAGAATAGTGGCATTGCCGTGTAACCCAAGAGTAGCTTTCGTCAACGGTAATTCACCTGAAGTCTAAAGGAATCTTTTCATGAAAAAAAAATCTGCGGACATTAAAGTGATCAATACTTGTCAAGTAACACACTGGACAACAGCATGTCCTAATGAAAATTAAAACGATAAGAGGACGACTCAGAACTTTCTTCAATCCCCGAACGTGGTTTGTTGGGAAAGAAAACGTTTATTCTGTCTTTGAGCAGCCACACAGCCGCTGTGTGACGATTACGCAATAAGTACTGAAGAGCCCACAGGCCTCGAAACAGAAAAAAACTACAATTAAATACCAGTTCTTCCAGCGTTAGTGTCTACTGAATATACAACCGATCAACCAGATTAAAAGCGATACAAAACTTTTCAGGTTCCAGTCTCGAAAGCTTGGTGGGTGGGTTTGGGGTTTGTTTGTTTGTTGTTGTTTTTTTGGGGGGGGGCGAATCTTCCTTGCGTAGAAATTCACATGCAGTCGCGCGCGCTCACAAGTAGAACGATCGAGAAAGAAATATATAGATTTGACTCTTTTCATTGAACACGCCAATAATTACAGGCAGACAGACCAGCCAGCCAGACAGACAGACTGACGGCCGGTTACTTTAGTTACTATACCAGCTTTTTTCCTGTTTGCATTGGTTAACCCAACATGCTTTCTTGCCATCGACCGTACCTCGAGAAGTTTGTTGAGTCAACGCCAAAAAAGTTGAACTGTTTACTTCGCATGCTTATCTCTCACTCACACACACACGCATATAGAAATCTTTTCTCTTATGTAATGTTTCCAAGTGACGGAAGCAAAATAATCGGTTCCGGACTGCGTGCTGCAAGTGCTTTGTCGGGTCAAAGAAAAAGCTCGATCGAGATATTCGGGTGCAAGGATGGTTTATCGATCTATTTCATGTCGATCTCTAATGTGTATCTCTCTCATCAAGAGACCAAATATTAACCAGCGGAGTTTGCGTCCAAACATTGCAATCAGCTGAAATGGCTACGGGTCTACAGCGCGGCCATTATTATTTGGATTTAGCAATAGGTATGTTGACCCACCTGATCGCTTGCTGGACTTGCGTTTATAGTGTGATGGGGGCAGCCATCACGGAGACGGTTTTGGCCACCACGCTCACAGCCACAGCATTCGCCGGGGGGGGGGGGGGGGGGGGGGGGGGGGGGGGGGTCGAGTAGTGCGGCACGTGGTTATGACGCGCTGTGTCATCTTATGGGGTGCTGTGCTAGGTTCACTCTCTTAAAACGTTTCTATATCCTTCTAGGACAGTCGCAGATACTAACAACTAACATATTCGAATTCTTCTTGATATACTCTTTCAGTAGATACTAAACTCGCCCAACGTCTTACTGGATTAGATTACTTTGTAGGCATATTTCTTATCTTTTTCTATTCACATTAGCTAGTTAAACTGCCTTTTAAAGTAATTATCTTTATTTCCTTCTCACTCTACTTAACTTTCCTTAACACTAACAGGAAAAGCAGAGCGCACTCTCTTTCTCGCATATTTTCATGTCCGTGTACATATATTCTTCGTATTTTTAATCTTAAGTCTTGTGTGTGTAAGAAACACAAATTTTGACATCCGTTGCATGTACGCCGGCTTGCTGCTGCTGGCCTGGACAGTGCCCCGTTGCGGTTCGCGCCCTACCCGATAAAAGTGGGGTACGGACCGGGCAAAGGGGGAGATGAAGGGCAGAGTGCAATGGGGAGACGAACCATGTAGGCAGAGCACGAGCGAGCAGATCGGAACAGGCAGGCTCTCAGAGCGACCCCAGGCGTGGGGCAGCAGCAGCGGTGGCGGCTCCAAATAAAACCATGTAGAAGACGAAAACTTGCCTTTGTTGGGAAGAGATAGAGAGGGAGAGGAAAACTTATGGAGGGAACCTGCTCCACTACAATAGTTTGCAGCGACCTGCTCAGCTAACGGAACTCAATATATTGTGCGACGCATGGACTACGACAATGCATTCATAAATAAACCACAATATTAACAATCGATAAATTATATAAATTAACAAAACTAGAGATTTAATTGGTACCTGCATGTGTTCATATAATTGCCACTGATAATGAAACACTAAGTGAATTAAGATGAAAATTAATCTAGTGAGGATCGAAGAACCCATGAGCATGTTATTGTTACTGTACGAATTTTCAGTTTATGTCCTTAACATTTTGTTTTGGATCGTGGAAAATATTAAATTTCTCCATGCATGCAGACGGGCAAAATATGTGCTTAGTGTGTGCATGGCCGTTATATTTTCTGTCATTATAAAAGGTCCAGCGTTTATATTGTTACTGTACGAATTCGTGAGGTATCAGCCTTAATTTTGTGTATTCGTCATGAGCTGCGTATAACGATCGAGAGATGCACGACACTCATGTCTGCTGGTTGTGACCTCAGCGAATGCATGGTCTTTGACAAGTCGCTGTATTACGATAGGAAAATATATGAGATTCTGGTCCCATCGGGTGTATTCGAGAGAAAAATTTCGTTGTCTCAACAAAAATCTTTTTGTGCAGCTTAAAGTACAAACCATGCAGATTTATATTGCATATGCGTGGGTGTGTGTAAACCCGGCATGTACACTTGCATGGGGATTTTCACACCTGGAAGGTTTATTTTCAAATGGGTCTAGATCTCCCGATCATTACCACTTAACGTCCTGAGTGAAAGCGTCAGTTTTTCCGGACAAGTCAGCGCAGAGCACATATTATCGTAACGATAAAATGGAGCCGACAACCGCTTATATAATTCATAGCGCAACTTCATTCGTCTTCTAAGACACTGTATTTTCAAATGCATTTTTTTCAACGTAATGCCAATAGTGTCCCTCGTCCCAAAAGTTGTTCCTTTCGGCATCAGGTTTTCGAAGTCCACGATCAGGTCACTGAAAGAGGAATCACTATACGGCAAGTCTTTAAATTTTCTAGTTCTAATGTAGCTTTAGTTTGGCGGAACCAGTCGTCATCCAGTAACGGCTCCTCGGCAAACTAGCAAAAGCTTTAGTTTTACAAACTGTTTATCATATGGCAAATGGACAGAAACATATGTGTACTTCATGGACATTAGAGAAACTGAATGAAGTATTAATCAAGTATCAGTACAAGGAATGGTACAGAGTCCTGTAATAGGTTCTAAACATGGGGTAAGCACTTATCGCTTATGCTGTTTCAGTGCTTGTATTCACTTTTTGACTCGTGAGTGAATGACTGGTATCCTATTTTATCATTATCATAATAATAATGATTATGTCATAACTCGTCCTACTCATCCTCTGGTTTGATACGCACAGTAAAAACACTAATCAGTAGGCACCCTTAATGGTTTCTTCTTTGTAAAATTAAGTAGCAACTACTGAGGAATGACCTTTACTATGGTAGTAGTGTAAATACTTAGCTGTAGTCATATACTTAAGATCTTGACTTCAATAAAGCTTGTCTTAAAATGTTTCTACATACACTTTATCATATTCAAAAATGTTATTTTAGCGTTAAACTGCTTTGAAATTAGTTTTTCAAGAATTACACATGAGTGGTGAATTAGCCATGGAAAGCTCATGGGAGGCTACTGCTACTGCTTGACATGGTTGTTGTCATTTTAGACATTACTTCCCTTGAATTCTAATGCATCGCGTATAGCGTCTCAAAATCTCTTCCCATACATCCCACATTTATTTATTTATTGAAGATTTGTGTATCCTTTTATAAAATTAAGACTTGAATGCCAGAATTATAATCATGTTGTACTGTATGTTTGTGGTGAGAGGTCATATTATTTGCTGGTTCAACATGGATGACAAGAAATAGTTAAGCCAGTTAAGGTTATACAAGTAATATTTTAGTAAGTTTTTTTAAGTATGCATCATGATTGTTTTATATGTGTTTAGAATCGTCAATACCAGTAGGGTTCATTTGTATTCACCTCTTTTTTTCCCTCTCTATTCTGTTCAAATTGGTCTCAATATGTTTTCAGATGCATTTAGAAGATAAAGGAATGGCAGAGACGACAGTTGAAGAAAAGCAGTTGGAAGTAGCAGGAAATACTGTGGGATCAGCTGATGGAAATTTTTCTGCTTATGTTATCAAAGACATTCAGATTACAAACAGCACTAGACGTAATGATTACCGGACCTCAGGAGCAGAAAATATTTGCTCTGAAAAAGAGGAAAATGAGAATAAAGGAAAAAATAAAAATGAGCAAAGTAAGCAAAATGTCCATGTAACTGTTTCAAAGGTGGTCCAAAGTTCATCAAGTCAAGCAAACTTAGAAAAGCGATATCAGTGTTTAATTTGCAGTGCCACATTCACACAATCCTGGAACTGTGTGTCTCACATGCGGTCACACATGCATGTGAAGCCTCCACTGTCGTGTGAAGTCTGTGGGAAGAAGTGCAGCAAGCAGAGCGAGCTAGCAACACACATGCGCATCCACACCGGAGAAAAGCCGTTCGAGTGCCCAAAGTGCAGTCGTCGATTTGTCAGACTGGGTCACCTGAAGGAGCACATGCGGTGTCACACCGGTGAAAAGCCATACACATGCAACAAGTGTGGCGTGACATTCAGCTGCAGCAGCAACATGAAACGTCATGCCAAAATACACAATCATTCCACACAATTCTCAGCCAAGAGAAAATCCCACAGAAAGACAGCGGACTGTGGGAATGTCTGCACAGTGACTCCCTGCACTCTGTACCCAGTCCTGTCGCCAAAAGTCGAAACTAGCAATGACCAAGATGGTCATGTGCCTAAATGTGATGTTAAAGTCACACATACACAGCAGGAGGCATTGCAGGAAGTGGATGTTCCGTTAAACTTTAATGATGACACCCGGAAGCAGTCGCAAGATTTAAATCAGCATTGCGCTCAAACTCAAAGCAAAATCGTCTTGCTGAAAGAAGGGGGGCCGCCTTTAGCTGTGGTGAGCACAGGAGTCCATAGTGCTGCTTACTCTCAGTCTGAAGGCGCCCAGTGGCTAAAAATAACTTCTAGTAGCAGGATTCCGGATGCCAGGACTGCAGATGCAGCTCCTATTAACAGCACTACAGACAGCAATTACAGCTGTGACATGACTCGCGTCCAGGTGATCACAATGCAAGACCAAGTGGCAAACGAAAGTGATGGTGGTGTTGCTATGGTTACAGATGGTCTGGACCCTGGTGCTCAGCAGGTGCAGAATGATGGTTCAAACCTTCTTGGGCTGGACTGGTCCTTTTTGTTGGAAGTAAGTGGAAGCCATTTTTTTTTCAAGATTTCTTATGGGAGTCAGGAAAGTATTTTTGTTGCAGTGGACTTCATTGGAAAGCTGGTTTTTTTTCTGTAATAAACTGTAGCACTGAGAATACTGCAAATAATGAAGTAGGACTGACAACTGCAACTACCGTTCATCTCTCCGTCTGTTACAAGCTTTTAAACTAAGCAAAACTATTTCCAAATTTGAATAATACTAATATGAAAGCTATTTTAAAGCACCTAACAAGGTTCAATCTGCATCTTACAATTGTTTTAAATGTTTCACACATTCTGCACAGGAATGATACCTTAATATGTTGTATAGCTGCTACTGCCTAGGCATTCCATAGACTACCATTCTAAAAACAATTTATACCCACAATAATGCTTTTGTTCAGGAACTGAACTCTAGTTCTGTGGCAAGACAGACCAGCCAGGGGATGCAAAGTGTCACCACCGCTCACCCTTCATTATCAGAAGCACCCCCAGTCCATGCTGTATCAGCCATGACCTTGCCCTTGACAATCAGTGACCTGCGTCAGTGTGACCTGCTGAGACCTATAACGATCACCATTCCTCATATGCCAGTAGCACCACCAACACCACAGTACAGCCTACAACCACAGGTAGAATCGGTGTGTTCTCTGTTGTCTAATCTGCATAGGATCTCGACCAGAACTGTTCCATTGATATCAAGCTTCATTGAACACAATACCTCGAGTTCCCATCACTCTAGCTAACCCCCTCAAGAAAAAATTGCCAGTGATGCTGTAAAATGTAGAGTTTTATTTTATGACCAGACTCGGATCCTTAATAATGATATTATTGTTGGTTAGATTGATCTGTTTGCAACTTCATTTTTTTCCATATCTTTAAGTGAATTGTTCATTGTCTAGGATTCATATTTAATTTCAGTATGACAACTTTTATTACTCTAATTTTTTACTTAACTTTTTTCCTGCAAATTCTAATTCATTACCATGAAAAAGTTTGATTGTTGTTCAAATCGGTAAATGGATTTTATGGATTTCTGGTAGGCCAAAACAGAACAGAACAAAGTACAATTCATCACAAACATTTAGTGGATTTATAACTGATCTTAATTTTTGTTCTGTGCAATTAACCTTTTTTTAAAAGGTTTGATCATCTTATGTAAAATATTTCTCAGCTTGTAGCTGTCCTATTTGTTTTGTTTGAATGAACTTCAATTATAACATCTTCATTTTACAGTCCTGTTCTCAGCTAATTCTGCCTTTGACATAATGATGGCTTTTTCTGCAAGTGCAGGGATGAAATTGATTTTGATATCCTTTTCTGGGGGTTCTTTGATGCATTTCCAGGAAAACAATCTACCAACAGTACTAGCAGAAGCTGGCTCTGTAGGTGGGGCTGTGGAAACAACCGTAGTACAATCATCAGGATCTGCATCAGATGTGATGGCCATATCTGCATCTCTGGTACAGCCACAGTTTGGAACACAGACATTTTGTCTTCCTCAGTCTGACGAGCACAGTCTTCAGCCTGCCGCACAACAAGATCCTGCTAGATTTTTGAAAGAGTGTGTTGCAATGTCTTCAGGGTCAATTCACAAAGTGGCAACAGTGCCAGTACAAGTGACAGTACCTACACACCAGGTGACATTGTCTCTACAACAGCTGGCATCTGTACAGCAGTTGACATCACCTGTGCACCAGGCAGGAATGCCCGTGCAACATCTGGCAGTGCCACAGAAAGACAAGCAGGACAAACCATGGCAGTGTGACGTGTGTCATTTGACTTTCTCACGTAACTGGTACTTGACTGTACATCGTAATGCTCACTTCCGACAGAAGTCATTCAGCTGTAGCACATGTGGTGTGACATTTCCTCGAGTAGGTAATCTCAATCGCCACTTGCGTGTTCACACTGGCGAGAAACCATTCAGATGTGACACCTGTGATGCAACATTTGGAACGAAGTACCGGCTTGTAGAGCATAAACGACGCCATGAAGGAATTAAGCCATTCAAGTAGGTGGACCTGGAATCAAGTTAAATATGTGCATGTTAATGTTATTCCTGGCTGGTACATCTTAATGCCTAATACCAATGAAGTCATGCCCATAAAGGCATGCAGACAGATGGATGTGCAAATGTATAAAAATGACTATATAGAGCTATACATGTATAGACATTATAATAGAAGGATAGATTTGCTAGAGTGTACGCACAACTTTCTTGCCAATACATTACAAGTTTTGGGAGCCCAGAAAGTCCAACCGATTGTGTTTCATTGTTCATGGGCACTTGTGATTGCTTCTCCAGAGTGTTTTTTCTGTTACCTGAGTAGACAACAAGATTCTGCTACCTGAGCTCTCGTCTTCCTTTGTCTACAGGTGTGAAACTTGCAATGGCAGCTTCGCTGACAGCTCGAGTCTGCGTCGCCACCTTCGCACACATGAGGGAGAAAACCTGCAGCACCACTGTGAAGTCTGTGGAGCAGCTTTTAACACTTCTCACAGCCTCACCTTCCACATGCGGACGCACTTGGAGAAAGAGGAGGTGGCCAGTAGGTTGGGTGGGGCCATCACTCTTGATGAAAGGGAGGCAACTGCACGGGACATGCCTATTAGACCACTTGAACTTCAAGTTGAAGAGGTAGGACAAACTCCATGTTTTATGCGCAGCTGTGGTGGCGGTGGTGGTGGCGGTTATGATCGCAGTGATAAGAATACTGTTTACAAGAATTAACAGACCAGGTGCATTTTGGCAGGCAGGTCACGGATTACTTCCAGTTTGGTGTGTGTAATTTGCAGGAACACAACACCCAATTCTGTGCATTAGGGTGTCATCGTTTGCATTATTTTACTGTATTGTGAAGATTATTTAGGTTATCTTTGTGCATTTGTACCAGAACAAATGTATTAACAACGTTTTTTATTTGGTTTTTCCCTCCCAGGGTATTTCAGACACTCCTTGCGTCCTTAAAGAAACATCCAAAGAAGGAAGCTTATCTTTTACATGCAGTGTTTGCCTCAAAAAATTCAGATTTTCTGCAGCCTGCAGACAGCACATCATGTGTCACACAGGTAGCCGTCCATTCGTTTGCAAGGAATGTGGCGCCAGGTTTTCACGCAAAGCTGATGCCAGGCGCCATATGAAAATCCACTTGAGAGCAACTCCACACAAGTGCAAGGAGTGTGGAAAGACTTTTGTCACCAAGCGTAAGTTAGCCCTTCATGTGGAAAGTCACATGGATCAAGGGGCTTGTCTCCACAAACGCAGCCAGCACAGGGCAAGGTCTTCTGGCAAAGCCCTGGACGCGCGTCAGCAAAAGCACCTTGCTGGCAGCACAAGTTTTGATGACGTCCACGAAAAGGAAGGTGCTGCTGATGTTTCTGCGGATCCCAGCGAGAATGGTGCAGTTGGCAAAGTGGCGTCTGCACAGATCGGTGAACCAGTGGAAAAAGAAACTTCGAGGGTCGCTACTTTGGGGAACAGATCCATAAAAGCTCCGCGTAGAGAGGCAGCTCGGAAACAGCAGACGCTTATGTCAGCGCTGATTGCAGAGCTCAAGAAGCGGGTTGCATCAGGTGACCAGCTGAGGCATTCAATAAAGCGCCAAAGACGAAAACAAAAAGGAACTGCCTTGTCTCCTGGCAGGAAGTTGCCGGTGGGTACACAGTACAGATGTAATCAGCATTAAGTGGCTTTATGTCTCGGGCACGGACTAATAGGAACAAGTGACTGGTACATGGGATGTAAACTGGTGGTAAACACAGTCACTGAACCAAGGATTATAGACAAACACAGATGTTGCCAACGTTTCTGGGCATTACCCTTTACTGATAATGACAATGAACAAAACCCAAAGAAGAAAAGATCACATTATGAAGGTAAAGGACTGATATTATCTGATGGAAACAAGAGTACATGCTGCAAGTGCAAAATGGTGATAAACCATTTCTTGTTTGTATTTTGTTTTGTTCATTTTTATCAGTCTTGAAGAAGAGGCAGTGCCCAGAAGCACCGACTTCGTCTGTGTTTGTCTATAATTCTTGGTTCTAATAATTTGTTGTACCACTCTAAGGCATGGCCTCAGATCTATCTTCACATCCACATTCACATTCATAATATGGTCTTTCTGTTGCGAACTGGGGGGTTTTGAAAGAGACAACCGACCTCCGTGTTGCTCT
>SMGT01013163.1:0-43903 GCA_004794575.1 Lanistes nyassanus | reverse complement strand
GGGGGGGGGGGGGGTTTAGATCGCTCACACATTAGGAAAGTGAGAGAGAAGTTAAGGAAAATAGTTTAGTTGTGAACTCAGAGCTAAAGAGAAAAGACGTGAGGAACTGACTGATGTGGGGGAACGTGATGGAACGTACTCACTGTTTGATGTTACCTGCTCCTTCAATCGCTGAACTGAAGGTATTGTGTATCAGCAGGATTTTTATTCTTAATATTTTTATATGTGCTAAATTACTGTGTAAAAAACCCTGATATATGCCCTCCATAGACTTCTGCTAAATTGTATGTTTTCTTTATGAAGTGAGTTCATGTACGTTAAATACGTAATGATAGTATTGTACGGGAAGTGAGAAGTGATTGTATAGCGAACTTGATTGTTAGGGATTTATTTGAGTGGGCGCCATGTTTGTATAACTGAAATCGTAAATGGAAATAAATATGTAACGAGAGGTTTAATTTGTAAGTACGAGGTGGCATCCCACTAGGAAAAGGATTCATGTTGATTACGATGGAGGTATAGCTGGAAGCTAGGTACTAAGTTAGGAAAACTTAGGAGTTCCAGGTAGGGATACGGAGACCCTTGTACAACGCAAGGATTTGTCCGCCCCAGAGCCGACACCTGCAGATTTGAAAGTGGAGAGTGGGAAGAGGCGCGAACAAGAGGCGACCTCGTGGCAAGACCCACGGAGCGTGGAATGCACCCGAGTATAGAGGCGAAACAAGTCCGACCATGTCGCACGTGGCCGCGACCAGGGCAGTGGGACAGTTGTGCTGGGGTCCCGCCTGATCGCCGAAGTGACGCAGAGTGAGGCGTGCGATCTTCATTCTTAACTTAAGGGCAAGCCAGGTAGGCGAGAAATTTGTGTATTTCACGGGAACGGTGGCACATATCGGGAATACGTCACGGAGACGAGATAACGAGAGGAGAGTCTTGAGAGATGCGAACTTTTACTAGTGTAACATTGGAACTGTTAGTTTTGAGGTTGTTGTGTAAATCATGATACGACGGCGCCTGTGGAGTGTGGGCCTCGGAGACGCTGCATCGAGATTTAGAAGTGACTGTTGCGGACTCGTGAAACTGTGTGCCTTCCGAGCCGGGAGTTTGTGAGAAATACACTCCGTGGAGACGACCGTATATGTCAAGCGTACGTCACGAAGAGAAAGAGCTGACTACTGGAACTTGTATAACTGATATGGTCAGAACTTTTAACTTGAGATTTTGGACTCATAGTTCGTGAGAAGTGAGACTTGTAGAGAAACTTAAGGTAGATAAATATTAAGGACTTTGTTAGTGCAGAAGAGCACAGCCGGAACGAAGGGTGATTAGTGAAGAAAACATTGGATTGGTCGATGTTGTTGTTGCTGCTGATGCATTGAAATAAGCGCTTGAGTTAGAACATAACTTGCGGAGACCTATTGTTGCATCGTGAGAGTACATCGAGAGGAAAAGCTAGTGGTAATTGGTAGTACATCAAAATGAACACTTTGTCACATGTCACTCCTTGGGTATCACCTGTCACTCTTAGCTTAGCCAGGTAGCTCCTCCCATTCTCTTCACACTTAGGTAGGTGAGTGATACGCCATTGGTCATGGCAGCTGCCCTGCTCCACCTAGTCTGACCAGATCCGGTTTACTCGAGGTTAATGCGACTACTACTTAAGGAGGCAAAAACGCGATTACGGACACACAGAGAGGACAGGACATGGAGAGAGAGTTAATGTAGGAGGGCCGCAAGAAGCGGACACGTGTAAGCCCACGGACCTCTGCCCTCGCCAACTTAGCCAAAGACATGGGAAGAAGTACAGGACTCCAATTCTTTCGCCAGATACACAGAGGGGTATTGCGCTGACACGCCGACGGACTGACGTGTAAGGAACTACAGGACCTGCCTTATAAGTGAGGTCTGTTCTTACCGTAAACTTATCTTAGAGTCTGGGACTCGCGGTTATTTAAGATAGGTGGTTTTATCCTGCCGGAGACAGGAGACCTCATAAGCTAGTTGCCGGGCAAGTACGCTAAGAGGGTACAGAGAGTAGTGCGGTCGTGATAGTGTCCTAGCTTCAGTGTTGGTCGTTGAATAGCTTTAGAGCTGTGTATGACAGTAAAGCCGTTGTTTTAGTAGTGACAAGAGTAGGTGCTCTGTTGTCGATCACTTAGTGTATTGGTGTATAGAGTTGAGTACCTTTCGAGCTGTGTATTGCAGTAAAGCAGTGGTTTGAGTAGTGACAAGAGTAGGTGCTCTGTTGCTGGTCCCTTATTGATAGTTTTAAAGCTGTGTGTCGCAGAAGTTGTTGTAACAGTAGTGACAAGAGTAGGTGCTCTATCGTTGGTCACTTATTGATTCAGTTTGTGTAGCTTCAGAGTTGTGCATCGCAGAAGTAGTGGTTTTTGTAGTGACAAGAGTAGGAGATCTATTGTCGGTCACTTACTGTATGTGTGTATTGGACGGGATCATAGGCCGTTTTGCAGTTTGATTCCCCCTCTGGAGTTTGATTATCTTCTTTGTTTGATACCACGTGGTATGACGTAATCAGGTAGCGTCTTACCCTAGACACGAGCAAGGTGATTCTTTGTAAATAATCTGTAGATATATTTGATGTTGTCGTGTCAGTTAGTGTTTGAAATATATGATGAATAACGGTTCGCTGCAGTTGTGTGTTTTACGAGGGTGGGGGCTCTTGAGCTAGTAGTGTTTTGCCTGCGTGAGGCTGAGCGAACGTGTCAGAGCAAGAGAATCTTTTCCCTCAGTAGACTTCTCTAGTCATTCACATTATTTCATAGCGTCGTCCCCTCTGGTGTAGAAACCATTGACCTGTTGCAGTAAAGGTTTTGGTGACGATTGCTCATTTAAATCTACATTGTACGGGATCACCATAAAAGTTTGTCCAGTAATTCTGAGAAGTCGAGTCCAATAAGTTAAGGTACGGCCCGCCACGTCACACACTTACCATGTAAATTAAAGCGCAGATCTTAGCTAGCATCGTTGAAGGTTAAGCTAGGGAGATAAGGGTTGCATCTTTAGGAGATCCTTGTTGGTCTTTGATGGATTGATGGTTGAAAGTTTGATGGTTGAAAAGATAGCAGGCAACTTTGTCCAGTCTTATGACGCTGGCTATTGAGTGGATTTTGTGGGGTATTTGTTTTTGCTTTGTTGCTGTTGTTGCTTTGTGCATAGTTTTATTGTTCTACCGGAGTGAATACCTGGATGTATAAATTGTAGTAGTAGAGAGCAGAGAGAATTAGTGGTCGACGATTGAGTGTTGAACTGAAGTTGAAGTCTGATTTTTTTAGGTAACTGTGTGGAAACACGAGGAGTTAGTGTGAAGTAGTTGAAGAGTGGATTTTTTATGGGTGTTTGAGCTTGAGGCGAAACGATAGAGGTACTTAAGTTACGTCCAGTCTGCTGGGTGATAGTGGTGGGTCTTATTTATGTCACCCAGTGTTGAGTTTTGTCTGAGTGACAGGAGAGTGAAAGAAAACAAAACACGTGCTCCCACTAGGTCGTCTGAAATGGACGGGGGTGGGGGTCGTGACAACAACCAATCCATGTGTAGTTGTCTTAAAAGCTCACGCGCGCACAAACACACACACACACATTTGAGAAAAGGGGGACACAACAAGTGATGGGAGTGACAGAAAAAGGATAGAAGATAGAAGTAGAGAAAGAGTAAATGAGTGAGGATATTGAGAAGAGGATAAGAGTGACAGAAAGAGTGGAAGGGAGCGAGTGTCACAAAGAGGGTAGAAAAGAGAGCATGGTGACACAGAGAGAAGTAAGAAGATGGAGAGAAAAAACATGGCTGGGAGGACTCATAGAGGGGAGGGAAGGATGGAGAAAGAGAGAGAGAAAGAACCAGGACATACTTCTGACTACATGCATGTTTTTCTCTCCACATTCTCACCTCTAGTTCTCACCTGGATCCTTTGCCACTCCCTCTATCTCCTTTTCACTGCGCTTCTGTCTTTTCTTTGATAGCTTTGCTTGTACGCATGTCTGCCCAGGCTTCCCCCTGACAATCGTTTGTCGTTTACGCACAGGAATCTGAAAGTAACTTTCATATTTGATATAATATATTTTGAGATAAAGAGATTCACTTTTCTTGTCACAAATGCAAAGCAGAGAGCCTCAAGAATCCTTAGATTTCTGTCCTCACATCCAGTATTGTAAGCATCCTGAGAAACGAGATCATGACGAGAGTTTTATCCCTGTAGGATTATAAAGATGTCATCACCTAACCTTAACAACCTGATCCTAGTCGGCTGCCTCGTGCTGTATACCACCATCTTCATGGAAGACATAAATCTCTCGGGAACGACGTTCTTCTGCTATGTGAGTTTGTGTCTACGCACGGGCATGCGCGCTTGTGTGTATCTGTGCCAGAAGGACATAAAGAAGGAGTGTACAGTGAGAAGGATAACAATTTCTGGGATTGATGATGAGTATTTCTTCAGTAATAAATCTTACCGAATGCTGTAAAGCGATTCTCATATTGAATATTTTCTCCGTACTAGTGGTAAAGTCAAAGCCAAATGTAACATATCTTTTTGAACATATCTTGGTTGGCTCGTTGTAAGCTACTAATCCCAGAATTGTGAATAGCTCCACTCCGTTCTCAAGGTACAAGCTCTCAAAACATCCATGGGGTTAACTAGAGAAGGAGAGAGTGTAACCGTTAAACGGCTCAGCGCACACAGCCGCTCCCACAGTCTCCCATCACCAGATTCCGGAGCACCGACTACAGTCCATTCACTCAACCGCGTCTCGCGCACTCAACCAGCTACAAATCGAAAAGAATCGAAAATAAAAACTACCAGGCACAGCACGTTGCACACACAATTTTCGGCAGGTTGATAACTCCTAACTCAAGTTAAAAAGGAACTGAGCCAAGGTATTTTAAACGACAATCAACAGTTTCGGGGCATTACCTTTTCGTCAGGACAACACACACACAGATAGAGATGAAAAACAGATGTGTTTGTGTTGTCCTGATGAAGGGGTAATGTGTCGAAGCTGCTGATTGCCTGTGTCGTTTAATTGTAGCTTGGCTCAGCTAATTTTTGTTAACTTAAGTTCATTCCCTAGCGGCAGTCACCTGTTTCTTCTAAACTTCCAACTCCCAGCTTCAAAACGTTTGTATTAAAAAAAATTTTTTTTCATATACAGGCCAGTATCCAAACCGTTTTTAGCATATATTTAGAATCAGTCAAATGCACCAACACAATAAAAAAAACCAACCCAGAGAGTTTGTCTCCAGTCCAAGAATATTCACACACCTTCACTTCCCAGCCATTACAGTTCTATCTCCACGCACTCGTTAGTGTAGTGTAGTTTGGACGAACTTTCTATTGTCAGTCTCTGCTTCGTCCTTTCCTTTGGCAACACGCCTTCTAGTGCTTCTCGTGTGAAAGAAATACGGCCTGTTAGTACCAATCACCTGTGTGAGCTGGCGATATTCGGACCACTGGACTAGACACGGCGCAAAGAATGAAGTCCAGTCCACCTTGGGTGTCTTGCGACTCTTGGGCTCTTGCGACTTGAGTGCAGACTGGAGATGATTCTACACATCCAAAGTCTTGTACACGATGTTGCACTCGTGCGTTTACAGAAGCGGAAACGATAGTGACAAAGATCTTTTGCTAATGATGATGATGATGATGATGATGATGATGATGATGATGATGATGGTGGTGGTGGTGGTGGTGGTGGTGGCGGCGGTGGCGGCGACGACGACGACGACGGCGACGACGACGACGACGACGACGACGACGATGATGATGATGATGATGATGATGATGATGATGATGATGATGATGATGATGATGATGATGATGATGATGATGATGATGATGATTGATCAGGCCATGAGATACACGTTTTTTCTGGGCTTTTCCATTGCGTACGGAGCACTGTTCTGCAAAACGTGGCGAGTCTACAAGATCATGACACCTGATCCGTCGTTCAGAGGTCAGGTAGGTTTTTCTCACAAGCCATACACCACCTGTACTTGTTTCCAAAATTTTTATTTAACCCTAACGCTGTTTTTATGCGATACTTACACAGTGTTGTGCTCTTGTGTGTGATCTTCGCGATGTTTTGTCTAATAATTAACCATTTCTGATGAGACATTCTTTTCTTTTAATTGTGCCAGGATGTTCGCGACGAAATCTTGATTGTGAGGATTGGAATTTTTATCGCCCTTAACCTCGCCTTGCTTATCCTCTGGTCATTGATAAGCCCCTTCACCATTGAGAGGAAGCGTACTGGTGAGGTGGTGAGTAGATCACTGACAGCGATGTCACGTGAACTGTGACAATATTTTTCACGGTATGTCATTTCACTCAGAACGGATTTCCCGGCTTCCTTTTGATGCCCTAACACTTAACGTCTCCGTTCAGCTTATGCAGGCCTTCCGCTTCCACTAAGAACAAAATAAGAAAACTTTGGGCACTGCTGAAGTTTGTTTGGCGTTACCTAGTATTTGGAATTTTTGACCACTTGTGTTATTTGTCGGTTTCAAGAGTCGTGTTTGTAGGTGTCAGGCAGTTAAGTCAACCCCAGTAGAACACATTTTTTTATTAAAAATATCTTTCCTAGTAAAATCTCTCTCTATCTCTCTCTCATGCCCCCCTTTCCTTCCTCTATGTGCAAAATAGATGCGCGCACGTAAGTATTCCATCTCCTCCCACCACCACGATTCTAAAGAACTTTCCTTCTCCTTTATTTCTTGTTTAGTTTTACGTATTTTAACCTTCTGTTCAGTAGTTATGATTCTAATCTCACAGTTTACAGTGAAGTGACAGTCACATTATTAATCATTAACATTTTTTATTACTGACCCTTTATGAAGACGCGTTGTAGTGAGCAGTGTTTAATGTATCTTAAGTGACCTATCAAGTACTTTACCGAACGTCTTTATAATATGCTAGTTGCACGAAGACAATGGAGGCGTTTGCAAAATGGTATGACGTTGGTATACGTATAGTGATGAGGCATCGGTTTTCTCGTGGTATGACGTTGGTATACGTATACAGATGGGGCATCGTTCTTCTCGTGGTATGACGTTCGTATACGTATAGTGATGGGCCATCGTTCTTCTCGTGGTATGACGTTGGTATACGTATAGGGGATGGGTCATCGTTCTTCGTGTGGCATGACGTTGGTATACCTATAGTGATGAGGCATCGGTTTTCTCGTGGTATGATGTTGGTATACGTATAGGGGATGGGTCATCGTTCTTCTTGTGGCATGACGTTGCAGAGAATCGATGAGGTCAATGACTACAAAGAAGTCTTCGTGGAACTTAGATGCGAGTCTGCGCATCACACTCTTTTCACCGCTATTCTAGTAGGAATAGAAGGCCTCCTCATGGTCTTCGGCGCTTTCCTGGCGTGGCACACTCGCAAGGTACATCTACACTTGCGTACAGCACCCTGTAAAATAAGTACCTGAAAGTTTACTTTGAGATCCGTTAGCGTGGGTGTAAATTCAGATGGTGGTAAAGTAAATACACTTGTAGTTACCGGTAACATACACATGCACTTTAAGTGCAGCATAATTAACTTAAGAGCCAAGGCATGACATTTTAAAAACATGTTAGATAATTTGGTTTTTGATGTCTCTTGAGCAAACTTCACGGCAAAAGTTATACGTATAACTTTTAGACCAAGTTTTAGTTATTTCTTTAGAAAAAATCGTACTGTTTAGTTCGTTTTGGCGTGCTAATGCCAGTAAAATTAGTGGGAAGAAATCTTGCAGGTGAGCATTCCTGAACTGAACGACTCACGGTGGATCGGCATGTGTATATACAGTTACGCCATGGTGGGCTGCGTGGAGGCTATGGTGATGCTGGGACCGGAATCCGCCAGCAGCAATTCTTACACCCTGAAATCAGCGAACGTCTTCGTTGGCGCCACAGTGACACAGACTCTCATCTTCATCCCAAAGGTCAGCGAGGTTTTCTTGTTATTGTTTCAATTGAAACAATTGTGATTTTAAAGACTTTGTTTTTTGTTATATTTATCCAGATGCTGCATAATTTCTTAGAAATTGTGAATGTGTGTAACTCCTGACTAGACCGGGTTGGAGTCTTAGTCTTAATTTGGGATATTGTGGATGGCCACAGAGTGACAGTCATTGTCGCCCCTGTTACGCTGCAGATACTGGCATTCCTAAAGCGGCATGAAAAAGAATCGCGCGACTTTCACGCTAGCAGTGTCACAACGGCAACACGCTTCCGCCCGTCCGTCTGCACACCTACAACAGGGGCGACAACTCTGCAAGTCCCCGAATTCTTTCCTTCTTCTGATCTGCAAGTACCAGTCGTCAGTGATTCTGCTGCTAATCTGACGGTGCCGATCCCTGCGCAGGAAGAACCCTCGACTGAGACTTTGTCCCCATCAGCCAATCCGACCGCCGCTGTGGAATAGCAGCTAGTGGTTCCCAGTCCACAGAGCGCCTGTGATTACAGAGCTTGGTTTGGATGGCTCAACATTGCAATAGCTGACAGCGCGCAGAATGTGTTTCTCGTGACCCTGTAGCGGCACTGGGTCAGCGCAGAGTATACTTATCTAAACACAAATTTAATGTGTGTTTTGGTAACTCAATTGGTCAGCTTCTGTTTCTTCTTTCTTTCTTCTCCAATATTGATTCCTTCTTTCGTTCCTTGCCGTCATTTTTCTTTCTTTTCTGAGTTATGTTTTCTTCACTTTCTTCCTCTCTACTTTATTTGTTTTTAGTTTTTTCTTCCTTTTTTACTGTTGATGCTTTTTTCTTTGCCTCTTCCTACTGGGCCTCCTTTCCACCCTCCGCACTTTGTCCAAGATGGTCCCAAATCACACTCATGTCGGCGAGATTGCCTTCAGCTATTAACTTTATCCCATATGATCAGATTAACATCGCCCGAATCTCGACCAGCTTTATTTTGTAGTTCCAAAGCGTGGGTCCTACTTCCTGAAAAGAAAACAAAGAAAACAAAAGTAAATTAAGCAAAACTAAACATAAATATCGCTGTCTGGCCGTCCATCCACCCATATCGATCTATCCATTGATCCATTCATCCATCTTCTGCATGTCTTTCTGCCTGCCTGCCTGCCTGCCTGTCACTAAGACATCTCAGAGAATATGCGCCTACAGCTCACGTGACAAGTAAGAAGTTTATCGCGTGTGTCCATGCTTTTGATGACTGTCTTAAAAAGAGCATTAAAGTGACAGTATAGACACTCGAGTAGTTGAGTGGACGTCTCTGTCTTTTGGATGAATGATCTACGAATGAGTTTTCAAACACTCGATTTCAGAGATTTATGGAAGGACTATAACCTACTCTGTATTCAGTATTTTCTTCTATAGACTGTAGCGTTCTCATGTTCAAACGCCCTAAAAAGAAGTGTCACTGTCTACCTGAACCAATTAACTGAGCTAGACATGCTGGTGTCTACAACGGAGGAGGCCAGTTGCAGACGGATGCTGATGTAGCTGCACGAAGGGTGTTCACAACGCTATTCCCACGACCCTAGCACAGTAAGAGATTGATGTGCGTCCCGTGTGTGTTTTGCCGGACATGAGTCTTCTAAGCCTTTCGCGGTTTTGGATGTTAGCTGCCATCTGCCTGGTTACGATTCTGTTGGAACCTTCGCAGACCAAAAAGGACAAAAGGAGGATGAGAAAACTTCCCAGCATCGTGACACCATGGGACCAAAGCACCGTGGCACCAGAGCGTACAGACGCTGCATATGGCCGGGAAATTCAACGGCTTACGTCGTCCAGAGCGCATCGGACACGACGATTGGTTGGGTCATCAGCATCTGAGCACAAGACACCACCTAATATCTTAGGTCTTTGGAAAGTCTGGAATCAACCCGTCGGGGACGGCTTTCCAGTAGGCAGCTGAAATGGCCACAGCAGATGTCAACGCAAACCCTGACGTACTTCGGGGATACGAACTCATCATGGACGCCGAAGACACGCAGGTGGGTGAATTAAGCATCTTAACGCTCAAATGTCAACATGAATTTTTAACTTTTAACAAAATAAATTAAGACGTGTACGTGGTCCTGCGTTTAACTGAAATTTTTTAACTTGCAGAGTCTGGAGAAAGATTTTACTGAAAAAGAGAGGGTTTCCAAGGCGGCTGAAATCTAAAGGTTGTAGCAACTTGTGTTTTTGAGCCAGACAAAGTGTCAGCAATTCAAAGGGACTCACAAACACAGCACAATATACTGAGAAAGATATTTTTCACTATTTCAGGTGGTATTATTTTGATGTACAACATCTGCCAATGCAATAGCATCTTCTCCGTTTTCTAATTTCAGTGTGACAAAGCTATAGCCATGGACAGACTGTATCGGCTGTTGTACAACACCTCCAGCACAAATTTCATGGTTATTGGAGGGCTCACTTCACACGTGTCAGAGGTCACAGCTTTAGCTTCGCACATGTTGAACCATGTACAAGTAAGAGCTCAGACGAAGCTGTTAACACGGCACCATATTAGCGAGCTAGTCTTATTCGCTCTCTTCAGTGGAGCGGCATCAAAGACTCTCCTCCAGTCCTCAGTGCTGGGTGAGCCAAATGAACCCATTCCAGGTCTTTCCCATCCTCTTCAACTCCTAAATATAGCTCTTTCGCGGTAGCATATACAAAGACGACGATGACGACGACTGTAGGATTCTTCTACAGCGCTATTCCCCAGAAGGGCTCATTGCACTCTACATAAACAGCGAAGACAGCCATAGAATCAGATGGTATTTCCAGACACCACACGCAGCCACAAAAGACGCACCAAGAAAGCAACCCCTAACCTCCAACCTCCAAACTCCAGCCTCCAACCTCTAACCTCCAACCTCCAACCTCCAACCTCCAACCTCTAACCTCCAACCTCCAACCTCCAACTTCCAACCTCCAACCATGCTCGCACATTCGCATCTCTCCCTTTCTCTCACTCTAGCAGAGCACAGCGTTGCCAACCAGCTCGGTACCATCAGTGAAAAGCGAGGTGAAAGATGGGCTTTGAGCTTTGTTTTGAACGAAGCAAGAGAAGGAGCATCGCGGATTTTATCACTGGGGACAGCAAAACTAAGAGAACGCTGATCGAATCTGTAAGGAGTGATAGAATATTAATGTTTAAACTCGATACGCCAAGTTTAGAATATTGCGGGAAGTTATGATTACATCGAAAGCTAAATCAGACTAGTCGAAACATTTAAAAGTTTTACAATTCGGTGAGAGGAAGAGAGAAGCTAAAGGCTATTAACATGTAGATGAAAGTCTGTATCAACTGTTCTCCATATGAAAGCTTCATGATCATCATGTCAAAGCAACCATTTCGCAGAACCAATCAATCTCTGCGCATGTGTCCTCCGTGGACAACGCCATTTTAACTTTTGTTACGCGAGAAACGAGGATCATGGGTTCGGTTAGGGTTCGGATAGGGATAGAGTTAAAGTTGTTTTGATGTTAATTTGTTCCTCCTGTATGATCCAGGGGTGGCTTGCGTGAGCGTTATTATTGCTACTTCTGGTCATAAGAGCGGTCGTAAGGCCCATTCGCCCTGGGTATGTTACGTACACCTTTACGAATGAACAGGAGATAAGAATTCTCATGCAAACCAGCCCAGGAAAATGTTGCTTTTTCGTGCACCATTGCCACGTCACGTTTTGGGGTTTGATGAGTCAAAGAATTTACCTCACAGACTCAATGTAATCCATCGATAAAAATCTTGTTTATGTAAGGTTTTCAGTCCCCTTGTTTAAGCCACTACCTGGCTCTGTTACGTAATCGTGTGGCAAATTAAGTTGGGGGCAGTAGTTTAGTGGCACAGGGGCCCTGTTAACACTTTTAGCCCAGGGGCCAGTGTATTTAGCATTGCGAATGAGGCGTACAGTCTCAGGGTGGAAACACGTATTAGCGGTACCTCGAGGTATGCAATGACAGCTTTAATACGCCTTTTTCTTATTATCATTGTCTAGCAAGTTTTGCTGCGTATTGTTATCGTGGCTAGGGTTAGCGCTGGGGGTTAGCGTTGGGGTTAGCGTGAGGAATAGGTTTAGGCTTAGGCCAAGTGTTGTTCTGATATTAATTTGATCCTGATTGTTCCAGCAAATTATTGCTTTTTCATGCTCCACTGCGACGAAAAAGCTTCCCCGCGAGTGTCACCCAGCTGTGTTTCTTCCTACTTGAGGGCAGCCACATTGGTGTGTCATGTGATTACTACAAGCGCGCAGCTGTCAAATGAGACAACTTTTATCCGTCTTTGTGTTGGGAGGTGGAGGAGGGATATCGATAATTTTGTAAGTCTAGGTTTTAATTGTTTGGGTGGGTAGCCCACAAAAAGTTCTGTGAAATATGCATCTTATTAATTAAGTCAAATGCATACTAAAGTAAATTTCTTGTCAAAATACTGTACCATGACCCAAAGTGCTATATTCTCAATTTAGCGATCCCTAAACGCACCTTCCAAACAAAAACAACCCACATCGCAACCCTGGTAAGGCCCTCCGCGCATGCGCACAGCATAAGCCACCCGTGCGCACAGCTCACTGACAAGGTAAAGCTGACTTTCTCAAGCGTCGTTGTGCTGGTCGGACGTGTCACCTTTTGGTCTCCTACGTCCCTGCCTTCACTCTGACGTGGCTTTGGCCTTGCAGTCCCTGCGCCCTTTTGGCTCTACGCTACAAAGGAAAGCGCGCTTTGTGTTCTCCCCTTGTTACTCTGTCTTTACGAAACTCTGTTTCGTTAGACAGTTGTTTTTACTTAGTGTAGTCTGTCTCGTCTTAGCCGGATAACAGTAACTATGCAGGGAGTTTATACATCGCTGTGTTTCCCCCCCCCCCCGGCGTGTTTATCTTTACTCACTTGCATTTTCGGTCCTGTGACGCAAAGTGCTTTCGTCACTCCCTGTCGTTTGTGCTAGGTGTTTTGGTTTTTCACTTAGCCATGCAGCTTTTACAGGATTTTTCTCCTTGTAATCACGCTTTGCTTTTGTTACGGGTCTGTGACTTAGAGTGCTTTCGTCACTCCCGACCTTTGCGCTAGGTTTTTTCACATTTTCACGTGCTAAGCGTTTTGTTTTCACCTAGTGATGCAGTGTGGGTTTTTCCCTTTTCCACGCTTTTTTTGTGCGAGGTGTTTTGTTTTTCACTTAGCTCCACAGCGTGGATCCCTCCCTGCTTCCGGTTTGGACGGATTATCTGGGATCTCCACCAGCTTCGGGCTGGCGGACATCTCCGTTGTTATTTGCCTCAGTCTCGTAAGCCGACGTTGCTGCTTCGCCACCGCACACCAGGCTTTCGCCGCGCTGCCGTCGCCGCCTCTGTACGACTGCGTCTTGGCGTCAGTGTCACCAACTTCCGGGCGCTCCGTGCTCGTGCTGGTTACTGGTGTGACCGCCCGCCGTGGCGGTTAGAGTAGCGCGGTGGCTACTAGCACTGTTGGGGGGGGGGGCCTGCTCAGCGCTCCCAGAGCAAGCAGTGTCTCTCTCGAGGCGCTAAAGAGTGGTGCGGTTGCCACTCTTCGCGGGGAAGGGGCGCCATCTGTTACCGCCGGGGTCAGTTGGTCGCTCCTTGGTCTCGCGCCCTTGGGGTCGGAGTTGCCTTGGCCTCCTACCCAGGGCGAAGGGGTGCTTCGCTGCACAGCTACCACGGCAGCCTCGCAGCTGAAGTCCCTGTCCCTCTCGGCCTGGATGCCTCCTTCGGCCAATGACCCGACTTCCGCTGCTCTCGGAGCGGGGGTGGGGGAGGCCACAGCTGTCAGTCATCCGCCGGAGGGACTGTCGGTCGTGATGGAAGAGGGGTTTGAACGCGTCTTTTTACGCTTCCTTAGAAGCGTGAAGCCCTCTGTGCCCCCGCCAGCTCGGGTGGGGCGCAGTTAGACGCCGCTCAACCCTCTGGCCACCCACCAGAAGTGATCGCGCTTCTGGTGTGGAGTCACACCGACACCCCCCTTCCAGTTTCGTGCATCGGCATGCCTCACCCGCCTCTGCCCGTGTATGTTCTGGTCGGGGAGCGATCGCCCGCCTCGCATGTCGCCGGCAGTGCCCGCCAGTGCACACCCGACTGCTGGGGAGGGCCTCGCATCCCACCATCTTGACGCCTCTCCGGAGTTGACGCTTGATGAGTGGGAAGGGGGAGTTGAACGCACACTTTTATGCCTCACCCGCCTGTGATCGTGTGCGTTCCGTTGGGGAAGCGATCGCCCTTTTCTCTTCCCACAGAGAAAACCTACGCCACTGGTGGACTGTGCTGCGCACTTCCTCCCTGTGGCGACGGCATCGTTTTTCCCCCAGACTATTTACACCCGCCATGGGACTAGAGTAAATGCGCGGTGGCTCCTCTATCGGGTTCCCCTGGGGTGGGGACGATCCCTGGTACTTCTTGTGCCCTGTGGCGTCCCTTTGGTCTCATGCCTGTGGGGGCGGTCTTGCTTGCACGCTCCCCCCCCCCCCACGGCATGTCGATGTCTGACTCGCTGACGGCGTTGCCATGCAGTCGACGTCACTGTCGGTCGTGATGGAGGAAGAGTAGGTGCACGTTTTTCCCACTTTTGAGTGCAGTGGGAAGCCACCTGTGTTCCTGCCAGTTCTGGCGGGTGCCGGGGGAACGTGCCTCCACCTTTTGACCACCCACCGGAGGTTCCCCCACTTCCAGGTGTGAGTCACGCCGTTATCCCCATTCAGATTTCGTATGTGCTCATGCGTCTGCCCCCTCTGACACCGTGCGTTCTGGTCGGGGTAACGATCGCCCTTTTCTCTTACCACAGAGAAAACCTGATACGCCACTGGTGGACTGTGCTGCGTACTTCCTTTTCGTGGCGTGGGCATCGCCTCTTACTCAGACTGACTTCAGGTTTCGTACGTGTTCATGCATCTGCATCTCTGACACTGTGCGTCCTGGTCAGAAGAGCGATCGCCCTTTTCTCTTCTACAGAGAAAACCTGATACGCCACTGGTGGGCTGTGCTGCGCACTTTCTTACTGTGGCGCGGGCATCGCTTCTCACTCTGACCATTTTCTCCCATCATGGGGGCTAGAGTAGCACAGTGGCTACTCAAGCAGGTTCCCCTGAGGAGGGACGATCACTCGTACTTCCCGTCCATGTGGCGTCCCTATGGTCTCATGCCAATGGTTGCGTACATGCTCATGCACGCCCCCCCACCCCATGTTGGTGTCTGTCTTGCTGGTGCCCGTTACCTTGCAATCGACGACACTGTCCCTCGCAGCTTGGGTGCTTCCGCTGTCCGTCGATCCCACTCCTGCTGCTCTCGGAGCGGAAGGTGGGGGAGGAAGTGGTGTTCAGACACTCTCTCCAGGGATTGTTGGTCTTCCCGGAGGAAGCGTGCGTGCGCGTTTTTTCTACACTTCTTTGTGAAGTGAGACGCTACCTGCGTTCCTGCCAATTCTGGCGGATGGCAGGTGAACATGCCCCCACCCTCTGGTCATCGGAGGTTCCCCAACGTCCAGGTGTGTGTCACGCCGACACCCACCTTCCGGTTTCGTCCGTGTTCATTCGTTTACCGCCTCTGCCACTGTACGTCCGGTCTGGGGCACGATTCCCCTTTTTCTCTTTCACAAAGAAAACCTGTTACGCCCCTGGTGGACTGTGCTGCGCACTTCCTTCCTGTGGCGAGGTCATCGCCAATCCGGTTTTCGCGCATGTTTATGAGTCACGATAACTCCTCTAACATTGTGCTTCTGGTTGGGATAGCGATCGCCCTCTTCTCTTCGGAGAACGTCGAGGGCATCGCTTTTCACTCGTCCTGTTTCACCCCTAGGGATTTGTTCCGGTCGAGCTGGGGTTCAGGCCTCCACCAGCAGTCTCCTCTCTGCATAGTGCAGCCACCCCTTCCCGCTTACGGTTTCCGGCGGGCTAACGATTGCCCACCTCTTTTCTTGCTGGGCAGGTGCACAGTTGCCGAGTTCGCACACCACGCACTTGCACCCAGCAGAAAGGGCTTCGTTGTCAACTCTCCTGTTTCCTCTCCTGAGATGATACTGGATGAGTTGGACGGGGGTTTGGTCTCATTTGCCCACGGCAATGACACGGCGGATGAGAAGCAAGCTACTTCTCCACTCCCGATGGAGTTGGCAGCTCTCCTGTGGGAGAACATGCCAAAGTGCGCAGTGCAGGGACAGTAGGAAGCAGTGCAGGACTTGTCCTGTACTCTTCCGTCCTCCTTCTGGTACCATGCTCGCGGGCCCCCGCTTGCATGCGTCTCCTTTGGTGCAGGCTTCTTTGAGGGACGTGTGGCACAACCACCCCTTGGGTCCTCACCAGCAGCACGCGTCACTATTCCGCCATTGGAAGCATTGTCTTCCTTCCCTGGGCGCCCCGTGGGTCCCTACTGGTGCCCCCCTAGCCGTGCATTACCACTTCGTGGCTGGCCCATGTTTCCCACCGGTAGGTCTGGTTTTGCTTCCAGCAGGCATCAGTCCTCCATTCCTCCCTGCCTTTCTGATGGTCACAGATTGACCATTGGCTATGGCTGTCTGGGATGTGTGGGACATGTCTGGTGTCATGGTTTCTGCTGTTGTTTTTCTCAGCAGTCCATATTCTCACCGGGGGCTGCACGGTTTTGTCCGCCCAGCTGCAGACTTCTCTGCTCTGCGAATCTGTCTTTGTGTGCTGCCGTGTGTGTTGTCAACATCGCTAAAGCGTTGTTCCCACACTGGTACCATGAGTGATGGGTAGAACTGTCCTTTTAGCTTCTGTCCATCACCTTGCACATGGGGCCGCCCACACCGCCCTCCTGGTATGGCCCTCCATTACTGGGGCGGATGTGTTTTTTCCTGTGTTCTTGTAGTGGGCCACTGTGGTAGTGACTGCATTTACGTGGATGAACGTTCGTTTCACTTCCTCATGAAGAGAATCGAAATGTACCTCCATCATTTCACCACTAGGGTGGCGATCGCCCCTTTCTCTCATATCAAGAGAAAGCCACGTGGGCATTTACCTTACTGCGATGGCTCTGCGCCTCTGTCTTCCTGGCCAGCTCTCTTGTCAGGATTCAGTCTTTTCTGACTGACAGTCCTCTGCCCCCGGTCCACGTTCATGGCCTTGTCAGTGATCCGGACAGAGCTGGTTGCGTAAAGACGCGTCTCTAGGTTTTGCCCCTCAGAGACGCCTCTTCTGCACTCTGACTGCAAGAGAGTCGATTGCCCGCTCTCTCGCTTTCAGACATCCTTTTGTGGGGTGTACTTCCTACACCTCCTACTAAAAGGTGGGGATGGCAGAACCCTCCTAGCATTTGTTTGCATACAGGAGGGTCGGGCGTTGACCACCCTCCTCGCTTCTGATGTGCATGCGCTCCAAGAAGCTCAGTGGGTGGTCTGCAGGCACTGGGACGATCCTCCTTCAGGATCTGTCTTTGCGCCAGAAGGACGGACTTAGGGTGTAGGTGGCTGTTTTTTCCCTGCACCTCTGTCGTCTCCGTCCTCCTCACCCTGGTAAGTTTTTAAGGTGGCATCACCCACCTTCTTTTTGTGCTGAATCGCCACTTTGGGTCATAGTACAGTATTGTGACAAGAAAATGCAAATTTCTTTATCTAAATTTGTGTTTCTTTAGCAATACTTACCATGACCCATCCAAGACCCACCCTGCTCCCCGCTGATGCGTTTTTCTGGCTTGAGAAAGTCAGCTTGACCTTGTCAGTAAGCTGTGCGCATGGGTGGCTTATGCTGTGCGCATGCGCTGAGGGGCCTTACCAGGGTTGCTATGTGGGTTGTTTTTGTTTGGAAGGTGCGTTTAGGGATCGCTAAATTGAGAATATAGCACTTTGGGTCACAGTAAGTATTTCTAAAGAAACACAAATTTAGATAAAGAAATTTGCATTTTCTTGTCACAATACTGTCTCAAATCTTTTTTCAGGCCTACAAACTTACATTCTTTCGACCAGGATTGGTGTGGATATTTCCTGGATATTTTGATCACGGTTGGTGCATGCGACTAAACGATACCAACTGCTGTACCGATGAAAGTCTGAAAGTGCGTGGGAGATCAACTTGTAATTTTCTGGAAAAGGTACTACCCAATTGGGGCTCACCTGCAGGGCTCCAATCGAGCTCTCCTGGCGTATGATGTTGTCTGGGTGGCTGTTTGGTTTTAAACGCGACCTTAACAGCTCTCATTGCTAACGGTGAGTGCGTCTCACCATGTGCTTGTAGTCGCTGTGTACATGAATATCTGAGTGAGCGAGCGGGTGGATGGATGGGTGAGTGGGTAGGTGATTTGGTGAGAAAGTGAGTGGGTGAAAGAGTGAGTTGGTAGGTGGGTGGATAGGTAGGTGATGGAGGCAGGGCGAAGGTGGGTAGGTAATTCAGTCAACGGAATGGGGAGGTAGGAAGGGAGTACAAGGTGGGAAAGAGGAGAAATTTTGATTTAGACTTTGACTTTTATGAAACAGTTAGATTTCTACATCATGCTTTCAAACGAAGAAGTATTTGGCTTTACTTCTCTTTCGCGTGCGTGCGTGCGTGCGTGCGTGCCAGCCACTGAGGCTCCACTGCAGTACACTACTCTTTGGAACTGCATCCGATATATAAGCAGTCATGATTTGCATCTTTTGAGGGTAATCATGTATAATATATGGACAGGATCCCAAAGGCTGGAAAATTTCACCTACCAAAGGAAATATATTTGTGACCTGATATACCAAAACATGAAAGCCGTTTCTTTTAGAGGATTGTCTGGAAATATTTCTTGTAATGAAAATGGAGACAGGAGACCAAAATTTGCTATTTGTCAGTTCCAGAAAGGTAAAGAGGTCAAATGTGTCAGTAATTTATTAATAAGACGTTATGTTAGAGGATTTTTGGTTTTCAATGTCCTGTATATTTAATATCTGGAATTGACTGTAGTCAACATCCGGGAAATTCAATGTCCAGTATTCAATGTCTTGTATTAGATTACTTGTCTTCCGTGTCCAGTATTGAATGTCTTATATGCGATGACATGTAATCAATGCCCTGTATTCGATTACCTATATTGGATGTCTGGTATTCAATGTCCGGTATTCAACGTCCGGTATTCAATGTTCTGTATTCAATTACCTCTATTAAATGTCCTCTATTCAATGTCTTTAGCGTCATATATTGGATTAGCTGTATTTAGTGTCCGGTATTTAATGTCTTGCATTCTATGTCATGTATTATTTTATATGTATTCAATGCCCTGTATTCAACGTCCTGTATTCGATTACCTGTATTTACTATCCGGTATTTAATGCCCTTTATTTGATTACACGTATTAAATGTTCTGTATTCTAAGCAGTGTTGTCGGTCGCATGTATTCAGAGTTCTGTATTTAAGCTTCTGTATTCGATTACCTGTATTTAGTGCCCGGTATTTAATGTCCTGCATTTGACTACATGTATTCAATGTCACGTATTCGATTACATGCGTTCAATGCCCTGTATTCAATGTCATACACTCGAATACATGTAATCGGGGGCCGGTGTTCAATATCATGTATTCGATTACATGTAGTCAATGTCATGTGTTCGATTACATGTATTCAGTGTCCTGTATTTTCTGTCCTTGGTCTCTCGCCCTCTCCTCTCAGCTTCCCCCTCTCCCTTACATGCGCGCATCTTTCGCTAGACCTGAACTTCACTAGACTGTTCACAGATGTGCTTACATGCGCCTTGTACTCTCGGTGTGTTAGAATCTTCGTGAGTGGCGCCTCTTCGCTCTGGTAGGTGTGGTCGTGCTGTGGAACCTTCTGCTGCTGATAGTCTTGTCTAGTGTTGACCCGTACACAGCAAAACTTCTGAAGTGTAGGGGTGAGTAACTACCACGTTGTTACGACTGGTAACGAAAACTATACGGTACTATACATGGAATCTCTTTTCTTTCGTTCGGTATTTATTTGTTCTGTCTTTGCTCTTAATCTTCTTTATCTTCTTCATATTTTTCTCTGTCTGTAATTGGCCGTCAAACTTGGGTTACAGGACAAGCTTGTATCCAATTACCATAAACTGTGATCAAACGTCAGTACCAACATTACTCTTGCTTTAAAAAGTAATCATTGCTGCTCTACGTACAATTTTTTCCCTGTAGATCGACAGTTAATAAATTAAATTAAATTAAATTAAAATAACATAGAAGCACTTGCCGTTTAACTCGTCAGTTAATAACATTTAACAAAGAAGTACTCGCCTATAGTTGGCTAGCTAATAACATTTAATATAGAAATACTCGTTCGCCACCTAATAACCTTAACATAGTAGCAGGCAGTCGCCTGTAGTTCCCCAGCTAATAACATTTAACGTAGAAGAAGTCACCTGTATTTCGCCAGCTAATAACATTAACATAGAAAAGTCACTTATAGTTCGCCACCAAATAACAATTAGCATAGAAGTACCTGCCTGTAGTTCGCCAGTCAATAACATTATAGAAGTACTCGCCTCTAGTTCGCCAGTTAATAACATTAAATATAGAAGTACTCGCCTGTAGTTCGCCAGTTAAAAACATTAAATATAGAAGTACTTGCCTGTAGGTCGTCAGTCTAACGGATATGTCTCTTCTGTACCTCAAGCATTCCTTCTCGCCTCTGACTTTGAGCTGAGTATGGCCATTGTATCGGATGTGTTTGGTCCCCTGACCTGATGGTGGGCTATAAGGTAGAGGAAGTGATGCTAGTATCACCAAGGTATCACTGTTCAAGACCACCTCCTTGTTAGTTAAAACTATTATCTGTAATGTGTGCGGGATCCCGTCTCCCCCAGGGAAGGATGGCACGGCGTGGAGATGTATAGGAGTGTAACAATATGCGTGCCATCGGTGGGTAGTGTTTGTAGGTAACAGAGTTTGGGAAAGAATTTAGATAAACAGCAATGATTAAGCTGTTGTTATGGGTCAACTAAATAAGGTAATGTTAGAATGTGTATCTTGAATGATAGGGAGGGTTAACTAGCCTTCCTGGTCCAAGAGTCACTGACATCAGGTGACAGCCTGGTGACAACCGATCACGAATGCATTAGTAATGTCCGGTCGGTGAATTTGGAAACTCTAGATGCCTGTCAACAGTTCATGAGTGAATATCCACGTGATGTTGTTTACAAGGGTAGAGGCACGTGAGGATGATAGACCATGTGATGTAGAGGGCGTTGGAGTAGGGAGAAATATAAAGGGAAAAGAAAAGGGAAAGGGGAGGAGAAGAGACTGACTGATGAAGCGGGATAGTCAGACAGACATAGAGACCTAGTGAGATTGTAAACCGGCCGCCACTCGGATTTTCGTCCGCTGATAAAGAACGAGATTTGGACTTCTGTGTTGGTGATTTGACTGACGGCCAGCGAGTAACAGACGCGTTGTCTGTGGGGCCGTGAGTATTTAATTTTTGACTTAAGTCTACGACGGCATCGTCCCTTGCTGAAGCTATGTGGAGTTGGCATTGCGCTACAGGAGGTATGGAGGGTCAGAGTCACTCGGGCCAGCTACCTGAGTAAACTGAGTAGCGTTACAATGGACAGTGAGGGGGAGAGCAATTGTGGTAGTTAGAATAGCACAGATGTATTTAAGGAGTTGAAAGGAAAGAGAACTTCACTTGTCCATTCAGCTAAAGTACCAGCTAGGAAAGTCCGTCCTGAAGTTGAGCAGTGACGTGAAGCTGAAGATTGAAAAGTTGGAGTTGAGTCGTGTTGATCCCGAAGCTGCAGTCTAAGCTAGGAAGAGTTTCGTGTACAGACGAGGACTGCAATTTTGTCAAGAAGACAAAGTTTTTGTAAACACTGAGTGGCAGTGGCAGAAGTACTCTGTGCACAACACAGCCACTGTGTGCCTTCTGCGAGAGATACTAATGAGACACACTGTGTGATGAACTTGACAAAGAACTGAATCAGAACTGTTTGTTATGAGTGTATAGCCACGAGAGAGTGGACAACTGTCATGGACTTCAGCTAAATCTAAACCTTTAATTTCTTTTTATATTTTACTGTGTATTCATTTATCTGTACAAATTAAATTTCGTTTATTGACAACACGCCTTTGTGTCTTATCAACGTGAATGTCGGATCAGCAAGCTTCCGTTGCGAATAGATGTTGTATGATTACGTGTGTATGCAGTGAATGTTTCTTTTCAGTAGATAAATAAGGTTTGTGACAAATCATTTGTGACAGTCAGTTGTAACACAGAAGTAACGCATGCGTGAAATTTATTTTGCCTCTGACATCCAAAAGTTACCTGTTGACGTCCTGCCTCCTGGCTACCTGACTGTCTCCTGGCTACATGTCTCCTGGTTACCTGTCTCCTGTACGGTTGACTGTTTCCTGACAGCCTGTCCTCTGACTGTCTCCTGACTAGCTATCTCCTGACCGTTTGATGGTCTCCTGACAGCCGGACCATTTTTGACAATTTTTTTTCAACCGCCACAAACTATGTTCTATGTAGAAGTAGCAAAGTATCTAGGGAGCCGAGTTGTCTTAACAATTTTAGTTTTCTCCTACACGTGATTCTAGATTCTCATAGACACCGAATCTTGGGTGGACGTTGCCTGGGCGAATGAGCAGACACTGACGGTCTTTTGATTGCTGGATTGTCGTTTGAAGATCACGGAGAGATCAATATTGTAATTGTGTGTTAATGTGTTTATAACTATGCTTAATTTTTTTTAAAAGTACTTCCTACTGTCTTCACTCTTGGCTAGTTCATACCAACGATTTTGAATATGTGTATGTTAGTTTTGTGAGAACTTACAACTTTGAATCTTTGAAGAGATTTATTTTACATTTGTAAACACCCTCTCTTTCAGAGGATCGCTCACACTTGCCAGTCTGTCCGCATCTTGCTGTGCTAACACAGAGAGAACGCGGACACGGAGAAAAATTATCTAGGACATCACAACGAAATCTGACGGTCCAGTGTCTTCAGTTAAATGAAAAAAAACAATAATAACCATATTACTCTGCAACCAATACACATCTCCCTCTTCTCTTTCTCATCCAGGCGCGCGCGCGCACGTACGCACGCACGCACTCAAGTAAGCAGACACACACACACACGCTTTCAATGGCACGAACGATGGTAGTGCACAGCTACTCAGATCTCAACCACCTGTCCCAAGGTACGCATTCGAGAGCTGATTGACTCGCGCTGGATCGGCCTAAAAATCTACAGTGTGGTGGCACTCGGCTCGCAAATAACTACATACACCACTGTTCACATTTTCGCTAAAACACTCATATAATAAGAAGACATGGTCTCTGTAAAGATATTAGTGGTGTTTGCCAAGGTATTTTTTAATTGTATTAATGATAATTATATTTAAAGACATTACGATTTTTGTATGTCTGCAAACATACACGTCTAGACTAGATCAACTTTCGCGACTTGGAGCGCGAATTTAGTTTATTATTATTCATTTTTCTTCTTTATTTTTTTCATTTTGTGGTGAACGGATTGAGACATTCATTACGTCGACCTAAGCCTCAGCCTAAGCCTGGCGGGGGGGGGGGGGCGCCGCATTTGCCAACCCCAGTCAATTACCAGTTCCAGTCAAGTCCGCACTTGCCACCCCCAGTCAGTTACCAATTCCAGTCCCTTACCGCTGTCCTCACTGTGCTTTCCAGTCAATCACCACTGCCCTGACTAATGTGCTTTCCAGTCAGTTACAACTGTCCTCACTCATGTGCTTTCCAGTCTATTACCGCTGTCATCACTTGTGTGCTATCAAGTCAGTTACAACTGTCAATAAGCCAACACGTAAGCATGAGAAACGTAACTGATTTTTTTTGTGTGTAGGTGGGTTTGGGGAGAGAACAATCAAAATCTTAGATTCTATTGGCGGAAATGCAATTTGACTTGTCACGCTTTTTCTCCACTTCAGTCCTCTCATCTGTCCTCTCGATTTTCAAATAAATCTGCTGAGGGCTGCCATGTTCACCTCACTTATGTCATTGTTCTATCTTATTGGGGTTGGGAAACCTCATAATCTGCAGTGTCTTGCATCATACAGGCTACATTTAAAATATAACTAAATTATCTGCAGCTCACTTCTTCATAAATTTTCATTACTTACACCCTAAAACGGATTTTAATATACGCTTTCGTGTGCATTAACAACACGTAAAAGCTCCAGTTCACTGAAGTCAATCAACTGAAGAACTCTATTTCGCTGTTTCGCGTGGTAAAGGCGGAGCCAAATGGCGAGTTTCTATTTCGGAGGTCTTTCCGGGGGCTGAGTGGGAGGGGGAGGAGGGGGATGTTTTGGTAAGGCGGGTTAGGGTAAGGGATGGGGATAGGAGTAAGGCGAGTGGAAAGGGGGGGGGGGGCGGCGTAATCCGCCATATGATCTTCATGGAAACTGGAACGTTTTCAGTGGTGAGCCTAGGAGATTAGAATATTTTATGTAAGACTGTATTTGATTGGCTCCAGATAATTGGAGCTTTTTCAAGCTCTTAAGGACAAAATTACTCATAATACTGTGTTGCCACATAAATGTGCACATGGAAATATTATTATCGACCGTTACAAGCAGTTGAGTGTATACCGCTACATTTTAATGGGCGAAGTATTTCCAAATTCTATTTGCTAATATACTGTAATGTGGTTTATAACTAGCTACATACAATAACATGGGACGCACGCACACACAGAGAGAGAGAGAGAGAGAGAGAGGAAATTGAAAGGTAGAGACAAACGAAATTTTTTAGTACAACGAGGCCAGGGCCCCTTCTGGAAGGGGGAAGTTTGTACAGCGTGAATAAGTAAAGTGACTAAGGGGATAAAATTCTTTACACAAGCCAATATACCCGCATGACAAACATTTTTTATGTGATTATATATTCCAAGTGCTTCTGAGCTTTGTATAAAAATACTGCTGAATTACAAACGACAGTTTTGTTACTAGCAGATAACAAAAGAGCAAGCGTAAACTTTGATGGGAATCTAGTAAATAACAGGAAGAAAATCGTTTCTCAGAGGTTCTAGAGTCGGGCAACACAAAACAAAATGCACCTCGTCTTGCACATCTCTACGACACAAGCGACATTCACAGCGCCACTGGTCACATATCTGTTTCTGTGTTCTAAAATTCCACAAACAGCAAGTGTAACTTTAACAATGCTTTCCTAAAATACCTATTCATATTCATGTGCAAATATGCTGCTGATTCAATTGCTGTCACTGGGTGCAGGTGTTCATCCCAGCGTTGCCAATGGATATCAATCATTCTTTCTTTAAAACAAGACAAATGCTTTAACTGCATCCGACGCCTTGACTTAACCAGACAAAATACCGTATTCCCAGAGACATGTTCTGAAATGGGTTGCCCAAGTAGTTTTCCCTTTGCTGTCCAACATAAATAACATTTTGTAAGCTTTATGGGGCAATCGATGTGTATCCATTCTAGTGAGCTTCAACCAGTACCTAAGGCAACGTATATACGAGTTTAAGTAAATAGGATAGCGTCATTCGCCATTTACAAGGTCGTTTGGTGTCCTTCTATTAAACCCTAATAATTTTTTCAAAGCAAACAAGTGAATCTTTTCTATAACAGAACCATATTTCAGACCCCACACTTCCGCACCATACTGCACAATGGGCTGAACTTGAGTGTCAAAGAGACAAAGAGTGTCAAAGGTAGAGACAGACTTATAGAGACATATAGGTGCCTACCATCTCACATTTGCCAAACTTTTCCCGAAAATCACTCAGAAAAACAGGTCTATTTAGAAATTCCAAACAACATAATTGCCTTTCCGAGAATAAAATAGATCACTAAAATAGATCAATAGGTCGATAAAATAGATCGATAAAGTATTCTGTAACTCAGCTTCGCCTTTTTAGTGTTGGCCACCTTTGTCCTTAACCCTTGCAGGGTAAGCTGGTGTAATACTATATCAGTATATGCAGCGTCCCTGAGAGTGTTATCTCCACATTTGGTCTGCCCAACGTTCGACACAAAATATCAAATCGTTAAATGTGAAAACGACGTTTTAAATATAAAAGCTGTTTTATATATCAGTTTTTGCTTACGGAATTCTATCAAAGTTTTCTGCTTTATTCACTTATCACAAGGGTCTAAAGCCACGAAAATACAAATCCATGAAGGCCCAGAAATTCCATGCACTTATCAGAACGAAACCATTTAATATTTTCGACACCGAATCAGTAGTTTACGCAAGCTTGTCCGATAACGGCGAAAAGCAACCAGAGTCAAAAAGAGGAATAATTGAATTTATCTCGATTCACCACAAGGAATTATTAGTTATTATAAAAACACACGTCTCTGACAGAAAGCTGAACCAACCAGAGTCAGAAAGAGGAATAAAATGTATCTCGATTCACCACAAGGAATAAAGTATTATTATTATTTAAAAAAACACACACACACGTCTCTGACAGAAAGCTGAAGCATGAAACAAAATGCGTAGCTGTAGAGTCTAGTCGGTAGTCTAGACGAGACGGTGAAACTTTGCATTGTGGGCGATACAAATTTTAAATATTTGAAACAAAGAAAAATACACAGAAATTACTTTTGTCTCTTAGGAATTAAAATGCATCTCTAAAATATCTTGGAAACAATTTATTTAATTGTATAAATAAAGACCAGTTACCTATGTAACCTGACTGTACAGCAGCAAGAGTCAAAGTACTGAATAAGTGAATCGACCGACATTACCAAAACTGTTCATTCTGTCTAGTAATGTAGTTATAAGGACCCAGGAGTAGTAAAGTTACTTTCGTCTTTGAGGGAAATGAAGCATGGAACAGAGAAAGGTAAATTAAAATAGATTTCCTATACCTGTCTTGATCTTGTGACTAAGCAAATCCATGTGTACTCATTTAATAGTTACTGATCGAAAATAGATCGGAAATCGCATCAGATCTGTCTTTGTTCAACGTAAATAATTGTCCTTCAAACGAAGCTGATTATCTCATGTCTAATCGCCATAACTTTAAAAGACAAGTCGAATGTTCCTGCAGTACTCTGTGCAGTGGTGTTCTGTGTTTTCGCGCTAGCGTATGCTTTTGTAAGGCTCCAATTTTCGTGTAACGTTTTCTGCTAGGTTTTATTTGGGCATCTGTATAAAATAGATCTGGTTCTGTTAGCGCGGTCTTAAGAACACGAGCTTAATAATAATAATAAAATGGCTGTAAAATTAAAGGTTTAAATTGTTTCTTGTGTAACTTTTGAAAAGCTAAAAGTGTAACCTGCTTCTTAAAATGTATGTCGGCTTTGGTACTCATTGTATCCCTAGCTATTGGTCAGCTCAATCATGTGATTGATTCATGACGGTCTTGATCAAATATGTCGTCTGCTGCTCATTCCTAATGATCTCTAAATTCCTGTCGCTAGTGTATATATATATATATATTCATAAGTTACAAAGTGGGCTTCGAAGGATTTCGAAATTCTTCTGTATCATATGGGTACACAAAGTCGGCAGGTGAGGGATCGAGCCATGCTTATATTTCTATTTCACTAGTCAGATGCACGATAACCATAAGGAAAGAGAGTTTTCTACGTTTCACAGATTAAAATGCAAAATGACCGATTAAAGTACTACCCAATCACCAAGGGATAAAGCTGTCAAAGCGGTTCAAGCCTGGAAAGTTGTAACCTATTACTATTTTATGCTGAGACAGGGGGAAAAAACCTCTTAAATTATTGACGAGAATATAAATGTTATTGGGAACAGTTTCACATTGTTATTTCATTTCATTCAAGTCATTTCATTTAATATTCTTGACTTTATTTGTTCAAACTGTTCTTTTTGCAGTTATAATCTAACATGAAACTGCCTGACCTCAGTCTGAAGTTGTGGGTTCTGTGTCTCATACCAGTGACTGTCACTGACGAACCTATTTCCGAACTCATTAAGAAAGAGCTTCACTTTGTTGGCCTTTTCGGTAAAACTGGAAGTGTGCCTGTTGGCGATACCTTAGAGCGTGCCGCAGAACTGGCGATGCAGGACATCAACGATAGAACTGACATCCTTGAGAATTATACGATCATGATGGATACAGCTGATACCGAGGTAGGTCACGTGATGAGACTTTCTGAATCACTCCTGCTTAGTTACACACCACAAAAGTGACGTCACAATAACACCACCAATGTATATTCCCCCCCCCCCCAGTTTATTATACAGTGATATGAGGACCTTTTGTTGTAAAACACCGGCTCTTTGCTGGTCCTCCAGATTCACAATTTCCCTATCGCTGTCGGTTTGGTGAGGCAGATTTATTATCAAGATAACGATCGACATCATCACAAAGAACACTGGTCAACACTGAAATCGTTACTGACTTGAAAAGGTCCTAATCTGTAGTATCTTGGTGTGCTGTACACGAATATGACCATGAACAGTTTTTATTGGCTCTCGTTTTAAAGATATTTTGTATAGTTCATTTTCTATGTTTCACCGTGTAAATTTATCCAGTAGGACTGTAAAAATATCCTAAATAAGCCTAGTGTTATGATTTTTCTGGCGTCTCATTGCCTACTCAATCAGGAGGTAGAGCAACTTGCTACGGTAGACCTGGTTGGCTCGCCAAAACACCCAGAAGAGAGCGCGGGGTGGAGCGAGGAAGGTGGTCCGGCTGAGAGCCGAGGGCAACCTCCCCCCTCCCCCGGTTGACCCGTCACCCTGAGAGGGGGTCGGCTGCGAGGTGGGGGCGAACAACCCTCCGGGCTACAGCCCACCACCCGAACGGATAGAACGCCTATTCGCGTAGCTCTTGTAAGTCGGGCTATAGGGCTATAAAAGTCAGGCTATAAAAGGCCGCCGATGGCCAAAGCCCAGTGCCGACTGCCAGGTGCCGGGAGCCGAATACACTGTTGTTACTACAGAAGAGTACGACCTTCACCGCGACGTGGACAGAGAACCAGCAGACGTCTGCAACAGGGGTGACTCTGGTCAGTCGGGAGAAAAACTCGGACATTCGGACCGTTGCTGAGACTGTGGAGCTGAGAGACGTGGCGTCTGCGGTATTCCTATCCAGCATCGTGAAAGTGAGTTTACGTACAGTGTAGGAAAGTAGGACACGATCGTACGTCAAAGATAGTTGTCTTGAACACGCTTAGAAGAAAGTATACATCAAACTTGTTGATTTGTCGGTTGTCCAACGGGATTAGTCTATGCTAGTCTATGCAGCTAAGAAATCCTTCTTTCAAGCACAGTTTGTCAACTCTTCCTCGAGCAAAAAGCTGTTTGAAATCTGTAACAAACTGACAGGTCGAAACAAGGAATCCCCACTTCCCACTGACGTTCCTGTCACACAGCTACCCGAGGCTTTCTCTCAGTACTTCCTCCGCAAAGTCGCGGATATTCGAGCTGAGCTGGACGAGATGGTGCTACACTGTGGATCTCCAGCCCTTGCTGACAACCTGCCATGCTGTTCATTTCATTCCCTCCAGCCCATATCTCAGTCAGACCTCAAGGCTGTGATATTAAAATCTAAACCTACTACCTGCCCTCTGGACCCCATACCAACCCACCTTCTCCTTGACTGCCTGGATGTTCTGCTCCCAACTCTCACTCAGATCGTAAACGACATTCTGTCATCAGGAGTCTTCTCATCGCTGTTCAAGGCTGCAATAGTCTAGCCTCTTCTCAAGAAACCCACCCTTGACGCAAACAGCCTCAAGAACTACCGCCCAGTTTCCAACCTACCCTTCCTCTCAAAAGTGGTTGAAAGGGTCGTTCTAAATCAACTTCTCGCCTACCTCAACTCAAACGACCTTATCTCTCACTCCCAGTCAGCATATCGGCCATTCCACAGCACGGAAACAGCTCTGACTAAAGTTGTCAACGACATTTTGTCTGCTCTGGATGGAGGTGAAGTGTCTTTTCTGACCCTCCTTAATCTTTCCGCAGCGTTTGATACGATCGACCATACCATCCTCCTCAATCGTCTCCATGATGTATACGGCATCTGTGGGTCGGCGCTGGCGTGGTTCCAGTCCTACCTCTCTGGTAGAACTGGGCCCTATCCTTTTCATCCTATACATCAAACCACTTTCATCACTCATTCATGCTCACATGATCTCCACCCAGTCCTATGCAGACGACACCCAATTATACAGTTCTTGTCCTCCAGCTGATGCACATGCCAGCATCATGACCATGCAGACTTGCATATCCAGTGTGAAAGCATGGACGGTTCACAACAGACTAAAGTTGAACGACGAAAAAACAGAGGCTCTTCTCTTCAGTAAAAGAAATGCTGGAGTGACAGAATATCCCACAGCAGTTCGAATTGGTGATGTCGACATCCCTTTCGCCGACTCTGCACGAAACCTCGGTGTTATTATTACCTCTAACATGACACTTGACAAACACATTTCCAACATCTGCAGATCCGCTTATTCTGAACTCAGAAAAATCAGCAGCTTCCGTCACCTTCTGTCCGATCAGGTTGCAAACACATTTGTATGTGCCTACGTTCTGTCTAAACTCGACTACTGCAATTCCTTGCTAGCCGGCTGTCCTCTGTAACTGCTACAAGGAGGGTCAGAAAAGACAGGTGCGAAGGACAGACAAGGTAAACGACGAGGGAAGGTTTCATGGAGTGGAGGAGTACATGCAGCACGTGCAGGAGTATTACGACACGAGAGAGCAGCGCGAGCAGATCAAACAACGCCGGCTGTTTGTGGCCACCGATGACCCGTCCGTCTTCACGGAAATCCAGAAAAAGTCAGTGTTTAGTCGAATGAAATACTAGCGGTCGGTTTGTCGACGGAGCTTGTAGACATCATCAGCTTTAGAGAACTCAATCTTGTTTAATTCTATGATAAGCACAGGGTAAGCCAAAGAAAAAATAAATAAGGGGAAATTAAGTAAAATATATCATGCTTGTAAACGTTTGTTACCACACAAAGCTAAAACACTTCAATATTAAATATTAAGATTATCGTCAAGTAAAATAACATTGTAACGAAATGCTCGGATACCAAGTGAAAACATATTTCGTGCGCATGTAAAGAGAAGGAGCAAAACGGACAACTTTGCAGACAGTTGACACACACACGTTTAAGAACTCTAGATTAGTGTTTAAACAAAACTCAGTAAAAAGATTGCGGAGAAACTTGAAGGAAGTACATAAAAGTGACGAGGGCATGCGCACTAAGGCTCCCGGATAGTCGGATGACTGATCTCACAACACTGACCCTACAACACACGGCGCCAGTTACTGTAGAGTATTCTCTGTATTCTGTGAGTTTGAACTGGGAAGTTGTTGTTCAAGACTCGGAATTTAAGAAGTGGTAAGTAGCTGTTGGAGGGCAATATTTTTATGTAGTTTTCAAAAGTAAAAGACGTTTTAATAATTCTGTAGTTCTTATAGATGTCTTTTGTATCTATATCTTCTAACTTTGAATAAACTGATCATGTAACTTATACCAACTTTCTGCTTGAACCATTCATATGAGTAAGGCAGATTATTTTGATTAATCCGAAAATCATTCAGTCCGATGGCTTTTAATGTTGATTTTACTGCTTGTATATAATTTGAGTGGAAGGTCCCACGCTCGTGTAGCAGTAATACTGCTCTATAAAAAATACTAGATGCTTTTTTGCTATTCATTTTAAACCAAAAAGGGCATCCTACTTTTAATTTGAAAATGAATGGGGAATCGAACGAAGGGGGTGGGAAAGGCAGTGTGTTGCTGAAGGAAACACAGTTTGAGAGAGAACATTTGTAGATAGCTGCAATTCCGCCTCCACGTGTAGCACGGGGGAAGGACCTAATAGAGTAACCCTGTGGGGTCAGGTCTTGGCATATAACTTCATCACCATTTTCTCTCAACCATGTCTCCGTGAGAAACATAATGTCAATCTCTTTGTCCCTGACGTATTCCACGATCTCAGCGCGTTTAAGAGCTTGTTGGGCAGAGGAGACTGACTGGGCATTGAAGAGCGCGATATGAAGACCCGTGAAAATCCTAGACGAAACAGAAGTGGCAATACGAGCCTTGTGACTTCTAGGAGATGTATGAGTGGCGGATTTTCGAAGCCTGGGTGTCCGCCGTCGCCCCCTGTGCGCTTTTTTGTCGGACAGTGGAAGCACGGGAGATGACGACAGTGTATGCCGACATCATGCAGGGTCCGACAGAGCGACGAACAAATGCTGGAGGTTGGAGGCAAAGGAGACAGCCTCGGTACTTGATCTGAAACGGAGCGATGAAATGTCGAATATCCGCTCGAGATAGCAGTAGAAATCAATTGATCTCTGGTGTAGCAACAACGGAGCTTACACGAACAGCTGTAGGAGTGTAGACAATCAACCGTGGTCGCAGTCGCTGGCTGTTGCATAGTGGAACTGCTCAGCGAGAAGTAGGTTGGCTGAACAGCACGCAGAGTGCTGTGTGTATCTTAGGCACACTGTGGATACACAGAGCTCCAACACAAAAGTAGAAAGTTGTTTCAATTAATGGATGGAAACAATGCAAATTACACCACTGTGTATCCGGGATTGTGAAGCAAAGAACAATGCAAAACTTGTTAAAAAGTAGTAATAGTACAATGAAGATAACCATATAATGAGAGGTCACGTCAGGTGTCAAGCCCGCACAGTGAACCAGGCCCAAGGTCAAGTAGTATACATCAGTGATCTTGTGATGTGGAGTGCAACATTATCTGCTGGTTGATGGTTACACCAAGTGAAAAGCACACAATGCTATGAACAAAGTTGGTGGTGCCATCCACTGATCAGTTATCCAAGTAGGTTGATCGGTCAGAGTTATCGCAGTCTTGATCAGACACGCTCTCTTCACGAATAAACCTATAGTCTGTGGCAGACACTAGATCGGCCGGACAAGACTTGGTGACCACTGTCTTCTCGATCCAAAATGCATCAATTTATGCCACATCAAAGTCCAAAAACGTAGTAATCCTCCATTTCTTGCTAAGAAACTTCCACAGGCATCGGCATCGCATAACCAGATCTATTCAAGAATCTGAATATGTACTTGCCTCGTGTAACCGTTGGCGTTAGGCCGATCTGTTGCAATTCAGTAACAACACATGCCGTGGAGCTTCTTCTCAAGGGAAATGAAGAAGAACTCAACAGAGGAATACAAGAACTCCAAGTAAATACTTTCGGTGCACGATGGCATTTCCATACAAAGAAAATAGAGATAAAAGAAATCTAGCCGATATTGTTCAACCACCGTTGCAAGGGCGGTAACTCTCATCTCTCATATTACGCTAGTCTGCGGTTGTTCTTGCTTCGTGCCAAGACGTTTCGTCACTGCCGCCTTCTAACGAGTGTCCAGACGACGCGCGAGTTAAATTGCCGAGTGATGATGATAGATAATTTTTGTCTCCACAATGGCGATTGAGCATGAAAATTATGAAGAAATGGGAAATGATGAAATGGGGGCTACCACAGAACAGAGAATACAGAGTGCCCCCCTCCCCCCTCCCCAGGCCTCTTGACACCGAAATATGTCGTTGGCCTCGTTTTCATTGTATAGCTAAACAATTTGAATGGTGTATAACTAGAATTCCTTCTTGAATACTGTGTATAGTAGAGATAGAATTACTTCTTTAGCTAATAGTGTGTACAGTATAGACAGCATTCCTTCTTTAACTAATAGTGTGCATAGTATAGATAGAATTACTTCTTTAGCTAATAGTGTGTATAGTATATACAGAATTCCTTCTTTAACTAATAGTGTTCATAGTATAGATAAAATTCCTTCTTTAACTAATAGTGTGTATAATATGAATAGAATTCATTCTTTAGCTAACAATGTGTATAGTATAGATAGAATTCATTGAATAGTTTAAGCCATCAATTATAAATGTACATTGAATTGTACAACGATTTATGCTCACAAAATAGGTAGAATAAAATGTATTTGCAGAATAACACTGATAGAATTTGTCACGAGCTGGGGTCTGGTGGGTCAAAAAGATTGCACCATAGATCCTAGGTATAACCCATCCAGAACCCTCCGACCTTAATTAAGTTTTTTATCCTCTTATTCAAGCCACCGTCTAGCCGCTCGCGTCATCACCAGCCGAGGTTAGGTTCCTGTTCACATTTCTAATCAGGGTGATGACTCCAGAGCAAAGGGGGCGATGGGGGACACGGCTGGGAATGGACCTTAGCTCTAGAACAGGTGTAGAGGTGGGTATATGTGGGTTAGTTAAGCAGGGGAGATTACGCATCTGCATAGCGTAATATTTTCCACAAGGGGCTTGGATGTAGCTGGGAGAGGTGTGAACTGCCATGGGGCGGAGAGTAGAGGTGTCCACTTAGGGGCGTGTCCTTGTAGTTGACATGGGGTGTGGCTTCTGCTGTCTCTGTCCTGATTGGTTGATGTATGTGGCTGTCTCGATGACCACGTGGATGTGAATACAAGGATGTACGAATGACAGTTTAGAATTAAAGGACTGGTTCAGAACGCCAAGTCATTTTAGCCAAAAATTTTCGAGGAACATATAAATCTTTTGTCAAGGGGAGAAGATCTTTTCGCCAATATTCCTGCGACAGGTATCTTTTGCCAAATCTTCTACTGCAGATCTGCTGTGAAGTCTTGCTGCAGAAATCAAGGTGTCCCGTTCTGCTGGACTTAGGTGAAGTCTAGTATCAACGGCACGTGTCTTAAAGACCAGTTGCCTAGCGTGAGGTACTCTCTGGAGCATTGTGGCGTTCCCCCAAGACTGGTGTGTGACTCTTGAACGTGTCCCTCTGCTGTGGGAAATCTCTACGCTAACTGGACAAGAGAAGGAACCGCGAAACGTAAAGGAAAGAGATAAAGAGACTGCGGACAGACAACCGTCTAAATTAGAGGCAAAGATCCAGCCTTCAAGGAAGCCTGCCTGCAACTGAGCTCCAGTGAGAGTGGGTTCAGAGGCTGAAGGTAGACTGAGAAAACATTTCACAGCGCGGTGGCTGTAGCAACATCAGGGAGAGTGTTTGCGTCTCTCAGTAATCTGTGTCCAGAGGCAAAGGACACGAAGAAAAGATCGGCGATACGTCTGGTTCTAGCAAGGAGCACCCAAGAAGAAAGTCCTTATACAGATTGTGACGCTATGACAATTTTGACTCATGGTCTCATTTTACACACTGTGGAGGGAAAGCATCCATTTTTGCTTCCACCTAGTGTCAAGGACGCACTCTCACACCCTCCCATGCGCCCTCATGCGTGGTCTTTTCCAACCAGACAAATACTAATGGGATACAAGGACAACTCTTTAATGAGCATATGCACTCCACAATATTCAAAAATAGCTCTCACGTACTGCCCAGAGTAATATCAGATACTCAAAGGAAACGTCTCACTGAGATAAGGAGACGTATAATCACAACTTTCCACACACCAACACCGGATATAATAATATGACAGAAATAATCATCCCCAAAAACGTTTCTCAACACCTATCAAGCATAAGGCTGCTTACAATAAGTACTCTTAAATTATCTATGCTCCAAAAATATGCTCCAAAAATCCTTTCTTTCAAAATACTACAGTTTTGTCGTGTCTTATTACAATCATTCTTAACCATTCACGACTACAATATTTCATCCTTTGAAAGTCCCTGTAAGGTTTATCGTTCGACAGTATCGTTATCACAGTTCTCTGACTAAACCCACGGTTTGATGGCTGCAGAGAGTTCCGCATTGAACACACGAGCGTGACAGTTTCGTCTGGTTCCGCCAACTATCAAGAGTAACGAGGCGTGACGGCTTCACCAAGTTCCGCCAGCAAATGTCTTGTATCTAAACATAAAAAGTCTAAAAAGAGAAATTACTACTTATTCTAACTTGACAAAAATAATGCACAAAACATAAAGGAAAAGAACCCAGCAGAACAAACTACGTGTCACCACTTACCAACTCTCTTGGCAATTGGCTTTCCAGATATAACTGACCAAACTCGGGGTCAGCTACAAACCACTGGTCACCCTCAGACCAGGGGCGGAGGTCATGACGCGCACATAAGCTATTTACTAACGAACTTTTCCAAACGTCCAGCGTAAGGAGAAAGTGTGGTGGTCACGACTCACACTTTTGCTTACGTGCGCCCTTACGTACATCGTAACTTTACACCACCTCACAACGAGGTGTAAGTCGCACCGGCTCGCACGTAATGCGAAATCTCGCCAAAGAGAGGAGATAAAAAGATGGCGAACCGATTAATTTATAGGGTGTATATGCCAAATTGTGCTGTTAAGCTTGCTGAATAACACAGTAAAACTGTCCCTCACTTTTTTCAAGCAAAATTCTTATTTCATTTGCTGTGAAATTCTTCGCCCTCTGGCTGCAATTGCTTTTCCTGTCGGCCATGCTCGAAATTTGCAACAGAAACTCTCGGGTAATCTACGGACTTCTTACACATGCACCAAGGGTGCAACGACGCGAGCGCAGCGTCGTGCTGACTCCCTCGCGCAGCCATCTTACCCTGCCTCGCGAGCAAGGCTTACTGTAGGTGACTCGCTAGCAGATATGCGTCGTCTATGCAGGAATGGATAGGGATGAGCCAGGGTGAAATGGCCTCGCCGCGGGGCCACTCTTCAGGTTTCAGCGCTCGCTCCTCTATTAGTTTGTTTTCTCTGTTGGGTAATCCCGTCGTCACGTGATGGTGTTTCCGACGGAACCCCCTCTTCTGCCAAATTTAGCAGTCTTACTACTGACGTTTGTACACCTCGGTAAACGTGCGTGTCGTGACCATCGCTTTACGCACGATCGTAGCAACGCCAAGCGTTTGTTAAAGCTGGACGTATCGTCGCACGTAAGCAGTGGTTGATACGCTTGCGTCGTGACCTCCGCCCCTGGAGAGAAATGCCACACAACGTAACTGACAACGCTGAAGTCAGCAACGGCAAACTCTAACCACTGGGGCTAGCGCACAAAACACCTATGTGGCGAATTCTTGCCCTCTAGGGGGACAACAAGCAACTCTCTTTCGAATACCTGAAAAATAACCTTTTAAATATCACAGGCCAGACAAGGACAGACAACTCACTGGGTAAAGCATGCGGCCTAAGTGCGCGCGTGTTTTACCAACCTCCCGAAGGTCAAAACAGTCACGCTTGAAATACTGAGTTACTGAAGGGAGCTTCACACTGTGATAAAGATCATGACACCTTGAAAAGGCGGTTGCACACAACACCTAAGCTTGCGTGTCTGGAACTGGGTTGACCAAATGTACAGCCGCCTTTGAACCACATCAAGACTGCGATCGTTAGCTTGAAGTCCACCTCACTGGCCCCAACAATGTAATGTCCAGCGTGCATGCTATCTCGAGTACGATGTGAGACAGCTCATATTGACCAGGTGGACAATATCCTTCCAGGACAGGAAGCAGCCCTCGGCATTTGACCTCTAGCCCTTCAGAATAGAACACAATTTAATGTATGTATGTCAGCTTGAAGCTTCAGGAAAGCACCCACAATGGAGATGTCCCAAGCAAGTTTGGATGTTGGCTGGAGCCAATCAATCACGGCACCACTTCCTGACGAAAAAAATACATTCAGCAGCTAAATAAGTTGAAGTGCTTCAGGGTTCCGATCTATTGTGGATCAATGACCGCAAGGTACTTGACTGACACAGTGAGCCCCACTTCAACATGTCCATGACGCTGCTATTTCTGGAAGAAATCCGTGGATAGAAGGGGGAGTGCATAAAGTGACCCCGGGGCTCCATCCAATAATTAAAGAATCCTTTTCCACTGAAGTTGTTGACGGGTGACAAGTCGAGGAGGGACGGAATCTTCCTAATGACACGTCGGCATCACGCAGAGGTGACGGCAAGGCCCAAGAGCGAGCGGCAATGAACCACCTCTGCCGAGGCTGTCAGGAGGAGATCCCTTTCCTAGGTCCAAGGTGTCTGGTGGTCGAAAGAGAGGAGGAATTTAGGGTAGTGGGTGGGGGGACAACAATGGGCTGTTCTTGTCCTTGACCCAGCTACCAGGTGGACAAAGGCATCGAGGTATAAGAATGCGAAGCATGAACAAGTGTAACAGGGCACAAGGATTGTAACATGACTAGTTGTCACGGCATCAGAAAGGCGATGTTGCGTTATTCTCAATCACCGTTGCCACAGAGAAGACTGTCACGAACCTCGGTCAACTGCATAGGTAAAGAGAGCCAGATAAGCCGACCAACGGCAGCCGACCGTGTAGCGCCCAGACTGACCTTAGGTCAACAAAGGTTCGACCGGCCCCGGTTCTGAAACTGAGCCGAAGAAGGCGAACGCGCGGGGTCCAATCGAGGCCAGTGGGACAAAAGAAATCAGCCAATCGGTAACCTCGAATATCAAACCCGATCGAGAACTAGGAGGAAATTTTCAAGGTCCGAAACTCGGTGTGCCCTATGTGGCTCGCGCTAAGCTAGCCGGGTAGGTTAAAAGGGGTGATTGTGGCGTACGATGTCTGACTGTGGAGAACTACATTGCAACTGTGAAGATAGACGTGTGCCTGTAGGGGACGCGAGCTATGATAGACGTTACCTGGAGTTCTACATTTTGGTTGTAGTTAGCCAGCGTGCCGAGAATTCAACAGTGTGAAATTGCAGTGGAAACGATGGTAGAAGATAACGGAATCGGCGGTATTACTTGAAGAAAAGTGTATATCCCGGTGTCCGAGCTACGAGTTAGGATTGGTGTTCGACGTACTGAACCCATTCTGGTGATAATCCCAGTGCCCAGTGACTGTGTACACTGTATAAAAGTGGTCGCGGTCGGAGTTAGCTGTTTCGTGGGGAGAGTGTGCGACGTGAGAAAGGGTCGTTCAACACCAGGAAACCAGCTCGCCAACAAGGCCGTGTTTGATACGCAGGAGAACTGAGAAACAAAGGCTATTGTGAAAAGCCGAAGGAATTATCTTGTATGCCTGGCGCGTCAAGTTGGGAAAAGCAACTGTTCGTAAGCTGTGTCATCGATGGGGAGAGGTAGTCCCCTTATTCAGTAGCTACACTGAACTTTCAGTCGCAAGGCGGCGATAGCCACGGCGACACTGATGAGCGTGGGAGCCGCTGAGCCCAGTGGTTACGTCAGCCTACCCCGTGGAAGGAACGACGTCCAGTCTTCATAACGGATTACCACACGTACGAGGAGTATCCAGTGACCAAAAGAAGAGTTGAACGAACATTTGAACTTTTGCAAAACCCTGGAACGTATACTACGGCAGATGGCGACCAACCAAAAGGCCACGGTATCGTACTGTTAGTGCTGGTAATGTGTGAAGTGCAAGGGGGGGGTTTGTGTGTGAGAAAGGTGGGTGTTTGAGAGGGTGTTCACGAGATATAGAGGTTTATTACTAACACCTTATTTATTGCATTAGTTGGTAGGAGAGAGGAAGTGAACTGTGGCACAGCCCTAACGCGATAGATAGATCATTACCTTGTAAATAAAATATACAGTTTATTCTCTTATCTCAGAAAATCATCTTTGTTGTCTTTAGTATGCACCAGAGTGGAGTGGGGGCTCGGGCCAGGGGAGGTTAGCGAGATAGTGATTTCTGAGGTCTCCACTCGATATTAAGAGGATTCTTTGTTCGCGGACGGGGGGGGGGGGGACGCCACAACGAGCCAATCGTGTGCGTGTGACAAGGGCACGCCGGCGGGGAGATCAACACGGAGGTCGCTTGACTCTCTCAAAAAGAAACGCCCAGTTCGCAACAAAGACCACGAGCACTTTGCAGTTCAGTTCTTTTATTCGTCACACAGTCCGCAACCAAACATCTGCGCTGTGCAATTCCATATATGGCATCCTCAACAAGTCCCGAAATACAGGCAATACTTCTAATAAACTTCAGCTTCCCCTCTTTCTATCTCGCCTTTGTCGGCCTAGCTACCTTCATCCGTCGGCCCTCTCTATCGTGTCTACCCCCACCAGAGTTTATATACCTAACCTAACTGTTGTGTGTTGAATTGCCACAAGCTGCAAGTGTGATTGTGATTGGCAACTGCATGCTTGGTGACCCTAGTGTTTTTTAGTGCCGGCCACCACCTGCAACGGTTAATGTTCAACAAATAAAGTTTGGGACGCGCACCCACCTAGTTGAGCGACAGTTTTACTGGATGAGCCTGGGTAAAGTGGTACAGAACACAGGTTTCTCCTTTCCACAGCCTGTACCTGTCATTCCATGTACTTCCATGTAACCGCCAGGTGACTGGATTTTCAATCAAAATCCTCCATCGCACCTACGACATTTGCACTAACAACAGTCTAGGGTAATTGCTAATCCACACGAGAACGTGAAAGTGAGTCCGCCAAAAGATTTTCTGAGCCCGAAACAGTTTCAACAGAACAGGGAAAATCGTACAGAAGGAGCGACCATCGCATTATTCTTGAGTTTTTGTACCGACTAGATTTCAGGAAAAGAAGAGGTTTGTGGTCTGCTTGCAGCCCAAATGAACGTCTATCGTCATCATCTCCGAAATCAGAACCAAAGTAATAAGTTGGCCGTTTATAATTAATCCTTCATTTCACATCTCGCCATGTCAGTTCTAAGTTATTCTCATCATCTGCATTTTTTGCACAACCAAGTAACTAAATAGAAATATTTGTAATGATGCGATAACACACAGACAAAGAGTTTACTGTTTGAGCTTTTCAGACATTATAGCTTCAACTATTTATAAGGTAATCTGATACACCTGCCTTATCTTAGCGCTAACGAGCTAGGACAAATCGTACGAAATCTGTGTAGGATTAATACTAATTTGATGTTCGGGATCAGGGTTTCCGGTCATTATCCCTTCATCCAAACGACACGAATGGATAACGACTAAATAAAGGTACTGAACTGAATAAACATTGACAGTTTACCAAGGGGCGGTGGAGAGAAAAGGTGGGGTAGAGTCTCGTTCGAGTTCAATAACACTTTCTACCAGATCAGTGTGGTTGCCATGGGAACCAAAATGAGACCTGTGTGAGAAGCTTTGCTTGCCTGTTCATGAGGTGGCTCACAATGCTTTTCACTCCAAGAAGCAGTCACGAGTTTCTTTTCACAAGTAGCGCTGTCACGTTATGGAAGGTTTTTCTCCAGCGCTAAAGTCTAAGCACTGTGTTATTTGTACATAGCATTGTATTCTTTCATTCAAGGAATTGTTGACACGGCAGTGACGCATAAAATTACGTAGTAATAGAAGGGAAAGACGTCATGTGTTCTTTAATAAAACGCGTAAGACTCAATCTCCTCGAGCCAATGGGAAGATAAGAATTTGGTCGCGAGGGGAGACGGAGAGATGTTTGGGCGAGTTTAACGCCTTTTGATGAGTTTGGTCTAGAGAGGCGAGGAAGTCAGACGTGTTACTAGTTTGGGAAACTTACTAACGGTTTTTTCCGACAGAATAAGAGGCGCTGTTAATTTAGGAAGATTGTTCAGCGGTCGCTGGAGGAAATTAGTCTCCTCGTGTGGACTTTACTCGTACAGGAAAATAGCGTATGTGGGAAGAAAGAAGCGGGAAGTGAAACAGTCGCTAGTCTCGAATCCATTGTCAACGGTCAACCGTTAGCTATACGCGCTCCTGTGAAGGCTGTACCCGGATAGCTACATAGCAAACTATTGCGGGACAACTGAATTAGTTCATTACTCGTCGTGTGAAGGATTTTTACACTTCTGCGAGCGAGTTATGTTTCAACTTTTCCTCATCTTATGAAGGAAGCATAAGATATTGTTAAGTCTTCAGTGATATAAGGTTTAACGGCCGTGTTGACAGTAATTGTCCCCGCGGACCTGTCTCTCGTTATAAACAGTCTAATAGTAGGCTGGGAGTGTGCAGTCAAGCGGATTCCTTCACTTGTGGAAGTTACTTTCCTCATAGATCTGAAATCTGTGAGGATCAAAGCGTTAACTTGTGACAGTTAAGCAAGGACATTTCAAGGACTAACGGACTAACTGTACGATACGTGGTTCGTAACCAATGCTCCTGACACCTTTGGACCAGCTCCATCTACTGAGTTCTACTGGCACGGTACAACTGGATTTACAGTTCACCTTTGACCCTGCTACAGACTTTCTCAGATCTACGTCCTTCAGTCACGACACTTGCGTCTCTACGAACTGCATCATCTGTGTCAACCATCCCATCTTGTTCGGACTACTTCTGAGGACCATTACCTAATGTGAACGATTTTCGGATTAACTGTTCCGTTCCGGTTTGGATAAATTCATCCCTCCGCAAGTAGTCTTTTGCGATATCACGCTGTTTCATGTGAATTTAATGGTATGCTAGTTGTATTACACATTGTTTAGAGAATTGTTACGTGTCACAAACTGTTGCTATCACGCACATACACACACACGCACTGTTACGTATTCGTTCACTCACACCTTTCTTTCCTCAGCTTTCCTTTCTAATGTTTATAGTTCAATAAATGTGTTAAGTTATCTGGTCGTGTACCTTTTGATTGAAAAGGTGGGGTCTGCATTAGGTGTATGCATTTCGTATTTCTTCCCTAAAATTCCAGCACACCCCAGAAAACGTTACAAGCGTCCTCGCTTTACATTTGAACAAGTGTGTACTTCAGGTGGTTCTTCTGTTTCCTAAAGTCAGCCGATGTTCGGGCACCTGCGGCTTTCATAAGCTTTAAGGCTGGCACGCAGTCCAATGAAGACGGAGTTCTTTGGGCCTGGTGCACAGCTATGGGGCGCCAAGAGGGGAATGGGTTTTACTAGACGTTATCTGAGTACTGTCTGTGCATAAGAAACAGATTTTAGTTGCCAGTATGTGCCCTTGTATCCACATTAAAAGAGATTTGAGACTAATACACCTAGTTTTATTTAATACACACTGAAATCTGCTGTATCATTAGCCTATTGAGCATTTTAACGATTTCAAAGAATGTTAGAGGTCAGTTGCCCATTCCATATCCCTCTAATCTCAAGTCTGCTGGGCAAAAAAATAATAAAAAATCATGTTTTTAACTAATACAATTTTTCTTAAAGTATATCATATTAAATGCTTACCAAATACAACCCCCTTCAGCCTCAGTGTTCTAAAGGAAGATTTTGCCTGTCTTCGCTGACCTGTCATATTAAAATTTGTGGCCAACATCCGTTGTAGCAGTTTTCGAAGAATGTTTCTGGCCATATCCTCTTATATCCTCTTTTGTTTTCCCTCCAATAGACAAGATAATATATATTAAAGTGGGAAGGAGTGCAAACAATAATGACAAGATCAGAAGGAGTACAAACAATAATGACAATTACTAGTAATAAAATCAGAACATTTTAACGTCGAAAACGAAAAATCTATCATATCACTGCGTCGTGTTTTCATTGCGTTCTTTGTGCCGATCGGTGTCTTGAGCTAGACAGCACGTGTGTTTCTTCTCACCATTCCGGGAAGCTAATGTCTCAAACACATAATATAATGAATTGAAATCTTTTCCTCCGTCTTCTATTTCTTCATAATATGAACAACCCGATAATGAGTCGCGCGATGATTCTCGGGAACTCATTGTAAAAAGCTGAACTCTGGTCAAGACTAAACAACAGTACGCCTAGCTTGCTCCCTCTGTGGATGACGTCACCTCGGATGCTGTGCTCCCTGCTGTTTTCGGCAATCTCCGGCGCGGCGGCTATCGGAAAGCTGCACTGTACGCCCTCTTCGCACAGCGTTAGCATCCTGTCTGCTAGTAATGAGGGCGTTGTCTGATATGCACGCTGGCTGTGTGCCGACGCACGCGCGCCACTTATAGGCGCAAGCTGCGAGTCAGAGAGTTCGTCTTCTATTTTGTTCAGGTTTTCCAGAACTTCGCGACGATAAAACCAAAAAATGTTGATGCCGCTGTGCACCACTGGAACTATCAAACGGATTTTATACTAGCACAAAAATTCCTTCTGCCAGTGTGTCGACGACAGTGACAGAGACCAGACATGACAGGTCAGAACAGCTTTATTTCCACCTAGGCGGAGAAGTAAGTAGTAACTTGGTCTAGTGGTAGCTGTGTCGTAAGTGTCTATTAAGGGCAACTCATGTCGGACGTCTCAGCATTTATCCGGAGAA
>SMGT01013162.1:39946-49985 GCA_004794575.1 Lanistes nyassanus | reverse complement strand
TCCTCGTGGGTTACCACTGGGCTGCGTGTGGGAACGGTGATCGTGTGTTTATTGGGAAAAACCCTAGGGGCACACATTACTATAGTATTCAGAGCTAGCGCAAACTAAGCATTGGTTACAAAATGGAAAAAAACTCCCATGGAGTGGTTTGGCCCACCTTCCGTCTGGGCAGAGGGGCTTACACACAAAAAAACCAGGCCGATTCTCTTTGGGGCTCCCAGTGCAGACGAAGGGTTCTGCTAGGGTGTCTTGGCACTCCTAGCATTACTCCCTTCTCTCCCTACGTCACTGTCCTTCATGCCGTCTGTTCTCTCATCGTCCACAGTCCACTGACTTTCAAACTGAGCGCGTCTTCCCCCAGACACGTGGGTTGACCGACGCCCAGCGTTCTAAATTTAGCTCTTCGTCATTGCCCGGGGTAGTCGGATTAAGGTACTCACTAACCCGTCTGTAGCTGCATGACACGTTTCCGTGACATTGTGCAATGTGCGCGTTGTGTGCGTGTAACTTATTGCGTTCTGTGCGTGTTGTTTGGGTATAACATTTTAATTATGATCACTTATTATGATTCCTGGTTTTTGTTCTCTATTTTTTACTGCTTGACTGTTCCTCTTCTTCCATTCTTCTGTCTTTGATATCTTTCTCGCTCAGTTCAGTCATTTATTTATGTTTTCCTCCTTTGCCACTCGCACCTTTCCTGGCAAACTCTCAGTCCGTCGCACTGACTAGAAGCCTGAGGCGACCAACTGTCTAACGGTCCCCGACTTTTTGGTCCGCTTACCCTGTTGCGTGAGTTTGGCCATCGTTTAGGCTTGTGGAGTGTTTGAATTCAGCTTGCCCAGATAGACCCCGTGCTGGCACGTGAATGGAATTCTAGCGCGCCCGGCCTGTTGTCGTTCGCCGTAAGCTGTTATGTCGGACCGGGCCCCTGGCGCGCCGCGTACGGACCGGACACGCGATCCTGGCTTTTTATCGGGCAGCGCCCTCGCTGCACTGTCCTGTGAATGTTGGCCTGTTGTCACCGAACTACAGCAGCATGTCACGTGGGCTTGATCGCTGAAAAGAATGTTGGTGGTAATATGGTAGGGGTTGTTATATGACAGTGGTGGTTATGCGATGATGGTGGTTATACGATGGTAGTGGTTGGTAGCGATGTTCACGTGATGGTGTTATTTAGCTAGAGGTGTTCATCTGGTCATGGCGCTAGCTGAGTGTGGCGCTTAGAGGAAGTGTGATGGGTGGCAGCCATCACGGAGACGGTTTTGGCCACCACGCTCACAGCCACAGCGTCGCCGGAGGGGGGGGGGTGCCCAGGTCGAGTGGTGCCCAGCGAACCGTGGCTGTGAGGCACTGTCCTTTTACCGCGTGCTGTGCTAGGCTCACTCTCTTTAAACGTTTCTATATCCTTCTAGGATAGTTGCAGATACTAACAACTAACATCTTCGGATTCTACTCGAATTACTCTTTCAGTAGATACTAAACTCATCAAACATCTTAATAGATTAGGTTAGTTTGTAGGCATATTTCTTATCTTTTTCTATTCACATTAGCTAGTTAAACTGCCTTTTAACGTAATTATCTTTATTTCCTTCTCACTCTACTTAACTTTCCTTAACACTAACAGGAAGAGCAGAGCGCCCTCTATTTATCGCATGTTTTCATGTCCGTGTGCATATATTCTTTGTATTTTTAATCTTAAGTCTTGTGCGTGTAAGAAACACAAATTGTGCTACGCTCCGCACTTCCACCCGCTGGCTGCTGGTGTAGCTGGTAATGCCTTCGTTGTGGCTCGCTCGCACCCGGTAAAAGCAGGGTACGGACCGGACAAAGGGGAGATGAAGGGCAGAGTGCAATGGGGAGACGAACCATGTAGGCAGAGCACGAGCCAGCAGGGAGGGAACGGGCAGGCTCTGAGAGCGACCCTAGCCGTCAGGCAGCAGTAGCGGTAGCGGCCCCAAATAAACCTATGTACAAAACGAAAATCTGCCTTTGTTGGGGGGAGAGAGAGAGGAGAGAGGAAAGAGGAAAACTCACGGAGCGAACCTGCTCCGCTACAGAAGGATGGAATGTGCTAGTTAGCTTGCAGTGGTTAGGTACCTGTTTAGTTGGTGGTGTATAGGCGATGATGGTGGTTAAAGGGTATTGATATACTAGGGGCAGCTTTGGCCGAACACTATCGTGACTTTTTACCCAGTCTGGAAATAAATGGCCGCTCAGCAGAGCCTACAGTATCATTTCAGATGAACGGGGTCAAGGAAGGACACCAAAGGGATCGTGTATAATTTATTTATATATATATATTGGTGTATAATCACTTCACATTTAATTTATATTATTGTATAACTACTTCATGTACAATTTTAATTTCCATTAATATGTGACCATTTCACATACTTCCCATACCTTTGCTGTTTTATTTTGTAAAGAGAAAAACAGGTGACTGCGGCTTGGGGTGATTAATATAACAACAAAGAGAACATGACCAAACGAGACTTAGGCGACAAGTCGACGTTTCGGGGCATGGGCCCTTCTTCAGGATGACACAAACAGTGTAACAACCCCTCATCCCCCCCCCCCACACACACACACCTCTTTTCTCTTACCCTCCTCCCTCCGTTGTCACCAGCCCCAAAAGGACGCGCCATTGTATTGGCTGTAGGCCTCCTCGCCACTGATTGGTGGCTTAGCACGCTCTACTTCCCACGCACTGTCCCTCTTCCCCACACTTTCTTTCTGTCCATCGGCCGTGGATGACCAGCGTCTCTGTCAGCTAAGTGACCATTTTGTTTGTTTGTTTGTTGTGTGTGTGTGTGTGCGTGTCGTCCTGAAGCAGGTGCCACGCCCTGACGCGTCGACTTCTTGTCTCACTTGGTCACGTTCTCTGGTCTCACTTGGTCACGTTCTCTGCTCTCACTTGGTCACGTTCTCTGCTCTCACCTGGTCACGTTCTCTTGTGTTATTGTCCAAACATTCTCGGCACCTGGTTCCGGTGACCTTCAACACAGCAAGGACAATGCTCCAACCCAGTGGAGCAAATCTAATATCACATCGCTGGTTGTTGTTCCGCGTGACCCAATCGCTCACCTGGCTTCCGAGGACCTTCGTGAAGAAAATGACTCTGGCAGCATTGCGCCATATGGGCGCTACTGCAACTGTCGGCACTGCAGGGCATTCTTGCACACCACAGTTTAGTCTGCTGCCACAGCAGGCACTCCGCGCTCCCACCTCCTGCAGTCTAACATCCTGTCGCATCTTACGCTAGAAACTGAAGCCACGCCTACAGAAGCCCACAACAGTTCCACGCATGTGGCCGTTAAGCCAGATCTACACATACATGCGACACCTCTACATACGCTGCTGGAAAATTAACCTTGTCTTTCGAGGCCTACACAGCCTCACACTTGCCGCCCACAGACCGGGTGGCAGACACGTCAAGGAGCAACTTCCTGTATATGGCTATCCAAGCCGGAAGCTGTCTTTCCCTGACAACCAATGGGAATTAACTGACAGCTCCATGCTGCGTGCTGCACGCTGAGGCAGGATGAGGAGAAAATATGTTCCCTTCCTTTTCCAGCCTAGCGAATGCGCTCCGGCTTACTTGTGGGACAGGGCATGTCAGAGCTAATCTTGTTCTCCTGCCATCAAAGCAGCAGGAAGTATGTTAGAGTTGTCCGCCTTTGAAATGAGAGCCGTAGATGCATCAGGGATTTTTTTTTCACTGTCAGTAAGACTCTAGCACTGCTGGTGGATCCACACAAACAGCACTCCAGTCCAGTCCAGTCCAGTCCAGTTCATTTCAGTTCAGAGAAGTCTCAGTGTTTGAGCATCTTCCCTTTCCGAAACTAGTAACACTCGGAACATCCCAGATTTTGAGTGATTTTCGGGATGCACCAGTTTACACTGTACATTTACTGAAGACAAGAACTTTACAGAGATTTTCTGGCTTTCTGGCCCTGCTGCTTCCTTAGGTTGAAGTATTTAGAAAGAATATGTTTCAGGAGTATAAATATAAACTAACATATACATTGCACGCATGCACATGTACTTAAAAGCCTCACAAATTTGCTTGTTTAAGCAAAATAAGTAGTTTTGCTCATAAACGAGAAATAATGGAATCATCACGACAACATTTTAAGCATAAAACAATTATCGTTTTAAACATTTTAAAAAAATCCTATACGGATCAGACATTTTAAACATCGGCAGGCATGGCCTTGTAAATTGGCTGCTTACTTAGCCCATGATCTCTGGGTGTTTGATGTTTGATGGCCTAAGACTAATTAGTAACATTTGAATCTCTCAGCGTCACGTGCACAACGTCCCTCAGAGTGCGACAAGCGGCCCACATGCGTGACCTCACGGAGAGTGTGCTTTGGCGCTCAGTGGCTATTCATTGCCGAAATGGTTAGGGCTAGGGTTGGCACAAACAACAGGTTCCTTTAATTTACTAATGGACCGTAAAGTGTTTGTATTGTGTACCATGTTGCATTGCATTGGAGTGTGGTGTGGTGTGGTGTGGTGTGGTGTGGAGTGGTGTGGTGTAGTGTTGTGAAGTGTGGTGTAGTGTGGTGTATTGTAGTTTAGTGAAGTGTGGTGTGGTGTAGTGAAGTGAAGTGTGGTGTGGTGTAGTGTGGTGTGGTGTGGTGTAGTTTAGTGAAGTGTGGTGTGGTGTGGTGTGGTTTAGTGTGGTGTGGTGTGCTGTGCGGTGCTGTGCTGTGGTGTGGTGTAGTGTAGTGTATTGTAGTTTAGTTAAGTGTGGTGTGGTGTAATGTGGTGTGGTGTAGTGTCATGTGGTGTGGTGTAGTATAATGTGGTGTGGTGGATTGTGGTGTGGTGTAATGTGGTGTGGTGTGGTGCAGTGTGGTGTAGTGTAATGTGGTGTGGTGTAGTGTAATGTAGTGTAGTGGATTGTGGTGTGGTGTAATTTGGTGTGGTGTAGTATAGTGTGGTGGGGTGTACCATAATGTGGTGTGATGTAGTGTAGTGTAATGTGTGGTGTAGTGTAATGTGGTGTAGTGTAATGTAATGTGGTGTGGTGTGGTGTGGTGTGGTGCGGTGTAGTGTGGTGTGGTGTAGTGTAATGTGGTGTGGTGTGGTGTAGTGTGGTGCAGTGCGGTGTAGTGTACAGTAGTGTACTGTAGTGTAGTGTGGTGGGGTTTGGTGGGTTGAGGTGCAGTGCAGTGTACATAGTATATTGTATATTGTATACTATATTGTACTGGATCACGGACCTGTATACACTGTTTATAGGTCCCTGACTGCATGGCATGACATCGCATAACTATCACCATTATTTAGTCCAGATAATACACTTATATGAAAGGATACAGGTGAGCATTTCACGCGATTACAAGGAGAATAGCCTATTACGTACAGTAAACATAAAATAAACATAAAGTGGTAAATGTACCGTATCAGGACGGTGTTGTTTGAGAAAAGTTATTAACGTGCTGCCACACCGGCACTGCTGCACAGGCTTCAGTCCTACCCAGTCACATTATACTGATACAGTCCCACCCAGTCACATTATACTGATACAGTCCCACCCAGTCACATTATACTGATACAGTCCCACCCAGTCACATTATACTGATACAGTCCTACCCAGTCACATTATACTGATACAGTCCCACCCAGTCACATTATACTGATACAGTCCCACCCAGTCACATTATACTGATACAGAACCAGCCGGTCCTAGTACCGTTCCCTATGGTGCCGGGCGTCTGGCGGGCAGTTACTGGATTGACAGTTTAAGTCCTTGGTACGACTTCGCCGAGGTGCGAACCACCGACCGACGCCTTAACCAGTAGACCACCGAGGCAGTCTGTAAACTTAACAGACAATAAACGTGTATGTATACAATTACTGATGGCAACAATAAGCATAAACTTACCAGACAATAAACGTGTATGTATACAACAATTACTGATGGTAACAATAAGCATAAACATACCAGACAGTAAACGTGTAAGTATACAACGATTATTGATGCTGACAATAAACATAAACTTACTAGACAGTAAACGTGTAGTATACAACAATTACTGATGCTGACAATAAACATGCCAGAAAATAAACGTGTATGTATGCAACAATTACTGATGGTAACAATAAACATAAACATACCAGACAGTAAACGTGTAAGTATACAACGATTACTGATGCTGACAATAAACATAAACTTACTAGACAGTAAACGTGTAGTATACAACAATTACTGATGCTGACAATAAACATGCCAGACAATAAACGTGTATGTATGCAACAATTACTGATGGTAACAATAAACATAAACATACCAGACAATCAACATGTTTGTATACAATAATTACTGATGGTGGCAATAAACATAAACATACCAGACAAAAACGTGTATGTATACAACAATTACTGATGGCGACAATAAACATACTAGACAATAAACGTAAACATGTGGCACAATAACCACGAAGGTTACCATCTCTTTCTTCCCTTGTTCCTTCTCTTCCTATCAATAACCATAACTTTTTTCATCTGTTTTTCTGCGACGCGTGCACGGCCGTACTTCAGTCATACTATTAGCGTCGTTTGGAGTCTACCCAAGGCAAAGGGTCACTTCCGTGGCGATTGACGTTATCGTGTTGAAGTTCTCCCAACACCCAGTCGGGCAGTTACCTTGCGATCTTTGAGAACCACTCAAACTGCATTAGACTTGATAAACACGGCCGCTGGAAACCATACAGAGGCGAAACTGAATGCTGTTAGAAAAGGTGCTTATAGGATCGATATGAATGCCAGCCAAGTTCTGTCAGCTGGGGTGGGGGTAACTCTAATGCTATAAATGTAAAGGTATTCTATCCGCCATTCTCTCCCTTAACACAAGTCGATTTATTGGGAGGCAGTGAGTTTTTGTTGCTGTTGGTAGTTTTCTCCACAAACATATTAACATATAGATAATGAGAAAATTAATGTACAAAAAGAGAAGAAAACAAAGCGAAAATATAAACATCTTTCAGTAAAGTATCTTCTTTTCAATAACAACAAAGAGAACGTGACCGCGCGAGACTTAGACAGGAAGTCGACGGTTCGGGGCATGGCCCCTTCTTGAGAACAACACAAACAGATAAAAAATAAGAATAAAATGGTCACTTGGCTGACAGAGACGATGGTCATCCACGGTCGATGGACTTTTTTTCTGTCATTCTACCCTGGATGACCAGCGTCCCTGTCAGCTAAGTGACCATTTTGTTTATTATTTGTTGTTATATGTTGTGTCATCCTAAAGAAGGGGCCTTGACCCGAAACGTCGACTTCTTTTTTTAGTCTCGCGTGGTCACGTTTTCTTTGTTCTTACCTTAATTATCCCAAGCCGCAGTCACCTGTTTCTTTTCTCTAATCTTTTTTCACTTCTAAAACAATGAATTATTAATTGTGACGATTAGATATGTATCTCTTTAAATATAGATCTTACCCTTTAGCAAAGATATTCCCATAACTCTACCAAACGTAACCATTCTCTTGCCCACCAAAATGTATTCATTCCAAGAAAAGATAGACGTGACTGGCGCCGGAGTAAAACAGAACGTGACAGCAAGATGGAGCATAACGTGATCAAAAAACAAGAGGGACATGTCCATATGTTAGTTCCATACTAAAGTTTAGGCTTACACGGTGCACATTTTTCGTTGGTTCCTTGCTAGAAAAGCTTTACAATGTAACAGGAACGAGAAAACGAGCATTGAACGGATTTTGCGCAGCGAACAGCTGAAAAAAAATTGAGCTTTCCCATCTTATTTTATGGAAAAACAGGTTTGTGTTCAAACCCCTATGAATGAATTGATATTGAAAACGTTGTATTTTTTTAACGGAAAATGCATTCCTTGTTGAAAGTAACAACTTACTCCGTTATTCTTTGTAGGCAATCTCAGTTCTTTATAAATTGGTCATATAAATTTTTGAACCCACTTTTGTCACTTGAAAGAAATTTGACTGTCTGTAGTTAGTATGTATAAGTCATTGTTTATTCTTGAAATTCACCCAGTTACAAAAAGATTTTCATGAAAACTTCGGTCTGAACACTAACATTGAACACTAAATAGTCTGTAGGGTTATTAACATTTGTGTACTTCTAGAAGGAAACGACATACTTTCTCGCTGTCCTATCCTTATTATCACTGATCCTGAGAACGTTGCAACTGGCATACATGTTGATCATGTATCAACATAACAATCAATATGAAATATAATCGATTCCATAAAACTAACAAGAGAAATATTTCTTTAGATAAACATAGCAAAATATAAAATATTTCTCATCAGTTTCAAGAAGTCATTGTTTTTTCACTGACCTACAACCAAGGTTTAAAAAAACAGTTGACAAAGACCTGCTTGCATAAAGGCAAGTGGGAATCTATGATCAAAATAACTATGTGTAGCAAAGATAACGCTCTAAAACAAACCCTGCTATACAATCTAGCTTTCTAGAAAGTATCTTCCAAATTTGTGATGTTTTGTATTTTAGGATAAAGGGAGGCAAGCAGTGACTAACTACCATATACCACCGGTCATACACAGTGTATGTATCCATGTTAATATTACCCTGTAGCACTGACTGCACACAGTGTGCGTGTCTATGTTAATACGAAAACACTCGTGCAGTTAGACACAACACGCACCGAAGTACCACTAACACATAGCTTACACACGTGGTACACAGAAATTGATAAATGCTTTACAGATAAAAGTTTCATAAATCTGACATATAAAACAACATTCCAAACTGACCGAACAATAGACAGTTTCTAAGCCCACCAAGTAAATCTATCTCGGTATGTGTGGACAGCAGTACAACGTTGTAACTATATTATTATGACTACAACACCTACATATAGTACAAATGATACAACTCTGCAGTTACTATGGCTATAACTAATTTAACTATGAACCTCACACAATAAAAATGCTACTAAAATGTAAGCTACCATAAAGGTTTATATCTGCTTCCTCTACAAATCTAATAGTACAAACCTCGATTTACACCAAAAAGGTCTATAACAATCTTTAAACACAATCTACGTGGGGTGGATAGACTATTTGCAAATTTTCCTTTACATCACTCTCTCTCTTACTCTCTCGACATTACGTATTCTGTTCACGACAAGGCGATGGAAAGTGAGATGACATTTATTTACAAGACACGCTAACCCACTGTATGGTGTGGGGGGGGGGAGGTGGGGCACGTATGTATAGTGTGAGGGTGGACGACAATGAAGACAAAAACTTGGCGGGAAAAGCCCACCAACGTAAATATGGAAAATATTGTGTGCGTTCGGCTCTTCCTGTTAGTGTGATAGTGTGATAGTGTGATAGACAGTAGACAGGAGGGCTGAAATGTATCTATGCTTGGTAATATCCCCCTGTAACAACCAATATTTTTACCTATACAAAATATTTAGTAGCAACAGAAAGAAGAGAGTACAATCACAATCACGAAGTTAGTTCCTGTGATAATTCCTGTGTAAGAGATACAGACTTTGAAAACGAGAGTGCATCACACAGCCTGCTTCAAAAAGCCCGCGGGCTGGCTGTCAGCTGACATATGTATGTGTAATCTGACACGCTGTCAGTGTAACAGGCCTACTTTGTGGTGCTTGTAACTGTCAGAGTGACGGGCGTCGCCAGATGTAAATGATCAAGGATAAATATGTGTCATAAATTAAATATAATGATTTGTATACGATTGAAAAGCAATAAAATGTAGAGAAAAAGTCTCCTATTGATCACCACAAACTGTTGAATTATTACATTTCCTATTATATAGTTGTTACACTTGGTGTTTCATAGCCGTTACAAGAGCGAGTTTGCCCATCTGTTTCTTCAGCCCAACGTTTGACGAATGATTGATTGAGGGTCGTCCGTCCCTGGCATCAGCTGGCTCAGTTGTTTCAGAAATACTTTTCAATGACAGTATTTTATGAGTTTTTCCAAACTGTTTGTTGTCATATGTACTGTACGGGAACATATTCATTTACTGTTGTTGTCATATGTACTGTACGGG
>SMGT01013162.1:12837-36376 GCA_004794575.1 Lanistes nyassanus | reverse complement strand
TCAGCAAATTACACTCGTAACTGCAAGAGAGCTGGAGTCTTCCTTTTGGCAAGATGGCGTCTGAGGTCCGTAGGCTAGCACGTGGTCGCTTCACTGGGTCTCTTCCTGTATTCTGTGTCAGTACTCTTGGCGCTCTCCTCTGTCTCGCTCTCTCCTCCCTTTCTGTGTGTCCTCGATCTAACATTTTTACCTCCTTATCTAGTACGCGTTCTCACGCACCACCCTCAAGTAAACCGGTTCTAGCCAGACTAGCGAGAGCATGGCAACTTCCATAACCAATTGCGTAGCATTACCCCTACCTAAGTGTTCGGAAAGGGCGGAGCGATTAACCTGGTGATGACGTATCTCTCCCCTGCTAGCTTACAAAGGGAGGAGCTAAAAGGCTTACCTAGGAGTGACAGGTAATAGCCTAGGGTGACATGTGACATGTATAAGAAACTTTATTCTAGTCTCGCCTTCTCTAGGCTTTATATACAAGATGTTATCTTCAAACAGTCGTTGCGGGTTAGCTTCTCTACAGAAATGACAGTGCCCTACCTGCCCCACCTGCCCTACCTACCCAATGGCAATTTTCACACTAGAAGCAGGGTAGGTGACATCAACTACGTCTGTCACGAACATTTCACTCGCTCCCAACGAGCTGTAAGCGGTATGGCGGCAAATACTAGCGTGTTTAGTCCACATAACCAACCTTTACAGCGTGTTTAGTCCACATAACCAACCTTTACAGCGTATTTAGTCTACATAACCAACCTTTACAGCGTGTTTAGTCCACATAACCAACCTTTACAGCGTGTTTAGTCGATATAACCAACCTTTACAGCGTGTTTAGTCCACATAACCAACCTTTACAGCGTGTTTAGTCCACATAACCAACCTTTACAGCGTGTTTAGTCTACATAATCAACCTTTACAGCGTGTTTAGTCGACATAACCAACCTTTACAGCGTGTTTAGTCCACATAACCAACCTTTACAGCGTGTTTAGTCCACATAACCAACCTTTACAGCGTATTTAGTCGACACAATCAACCTTTACAGCGTGTTTAGTCGACATAACCAACCTTTAGAGCTTGTTTAGCCAAGATTAATCCAAGACTTACAGCGTGTCTTAGCGACTTTAACTATCTCCACAATTTATGTGACAATAGCTACATTCGCAAAGTGCGACATTATTAAGCAATTGTTTAACGTAATCAAAAGCCGAGGAAAAACAATAAAAACAGGTCTTACGATATCATTTAAACAGATAACGTGCGATTTAAATGCTTTTGTGAATTTCATTTCTTGTTAACTAGGATATGCAAGTTGTTTTGAACAAAATACACTCAGTCTTTCAAAGTTCGTGTCTAAGCCCGCATTCAATTTTTCCTTACGTTATCTGTATTTTATTTTTAACTCGGCGAATGATTAGAATTCGGGTATGCTGTTGTTCATTTTGCTCTAGCAAATACAAAAGTTAATTAAAGACGGTGTCCGTTATGGACAGGGCGGACAGACGAGTCTTACCTAACATGGCGGCAATGGTTCTCGCCATTTTCCTCTCCACCCTCTGGTTCCTCCGTGCAATGCGACTACTTCTGTCCCACACCTGGTTCCTTGAGATGCTTCGGATCTGTCAGGTGCGTATTGGAGACACTTTTCTTTTGTTAATGTTTATCGCTGTTAGCATTTTTTTCTAACAGATACTAAGCATTTTTACAGTTACCGCCTTTGAAAGACTTGACGCCCAGCATGTGATAAGAGACCCGTAAAGTATCCTTTACTAAAATTATCTGCTTTGGGCGTCCTCTCTCTCCTTCCCCTCCCTCCATCCTCTCATTCTCTATATCTCTCCTTTCACTCATTCATTCACACGCGCGCGCGCTCGTGCACGCACGTACGCACATATGCAAAGGCACACAGTCATACGCCAATGTTAGTGTATCGCAGTTATAGACTGACCAAAAGAAACCGGGGAAATGCATGAAAATACATATTTACTCACTCGTCTACTCACTTGCCCACTCACTCATCTACTCACCCGCCCATTCACTCGTCTGCTCACTTGCCCACTCACTTGCCCACCCACTCACCGTCATGAAGACGTGATAGTACGAGAACAGCATGATTCCAACCGGAAGAAGGAAGCAGAAGAAGAAAATGGCCCAGATGTAGGACGTGTGCACTGGGCTCGTGCTTTCCCACACAACGCTGCACGATATGCCCCCGCCCTCCAGCTGGTATTCGTTCCAGCCCACAAGGGGCAGGAAGGCCCACAAAAAGCCGCCCGCCCAGCACAGCGCGATGCTCCCACCCGCCACCCGGTGAGTGATTCGGGGGCCGAGCAACGGCTTGGCGATGACAACGTAACGGTCAAACGAGATGGCGGCCAGAGAGTACATGGAGACCATCCCCAACATGTACACCAGAAACCCCTCCAACGTGCAGCCCGCGCGCCCGTACAGCCAGCCCCCATTCCAGGCAGACGACAAGCAGAAGAAACAGGCCAGACCGGACATCAGCAGGTCGCTGGTGTTGAGCGACATGACGAACATGTTGGTCGGCGACCGCAAGCGCTTGTGGCAAGCGAACACGGCCAGACTCGCGGCGTTACCCAGCGTGCCGAGCAGCCAGGTCAAGGTCAAGATAACGGCTACCACCGTGTACCCCCCTTTGGACATGCGGCCCTCGTAGACCGTCACTGGATGTTGTGGCGTGACCTCCCAGACAGGCACTGAACTCTCTTCATCAGGTCGTGCGTGATCCATTGTGGGATCTCTTCAGCCAAATATCTTCTTTCTTCCGGTCCGTATGCTGGACGCACTGCAAAGGCTGAGAAGAATGAAGAATGAAGCACTGCGGCAGGTATGGGACAGACAAACATCTTACGGTATCTCCCCATTCTTCTTCCTTTCCTCTTTCCATCCCACTCTTCTCTTTCCTCAGGTTTCCTTCTGTCTTACCCACCCCACCCCCCCACTCTCGCCCTCATGGTGCTAGCCCATAAAAAATGGGTGTCTCGTACACCCCACGCCATCTCTTCTACGACCTAACACAGGCAACGGCCCAAATTTTTACTCGGCTTCCTTCCTTTCTCCCATCTCTCTCGCTCTCTCGCTTCCTCGCTCTCTCGCTCCCTCTCTATTCCTCCCACGGTTACTCGCTAAAACTTTTCCTTGGCTAGAGATACACTGTACATTGATCTAATCTTTCTCCTTATATTTGCTCTGATGGTAACAGAAGCGACTCAACCGCAGTACAGAGAAGTATTTGAAAATGTGTTACACCTTCACTGATACCCACCAGTAACAGCGCCCACAAGTGCAGTGCGAGAAACTGCGGACAGGTTGCTAGTACGGGGGGGAAATGGCGATTAAAAAAATGTAATTCACTACTTGAAGAACTTTTCAAAGACTTTCATAAGTACTAGAAAAGTGATACTGGCAAAACTGTGTGCTGCTGTGCCTTGTTTAAAAAAAATCCCTCTCTTTGCTACGTGTTTGGGTACGGTAAGCTCCCTTGGGCACATGCGTCTGCATACGGCTATGTTTGAGCGCTGCCAGTATCTTTGTTGGAGTTATCTTTAAAAAAAATCCCGTTAAAGGAATATTGAAGGCTGTCTTAGAGCAAAATCATTCAATCCGGAAAAAGACTAAGTACACTTTCAGAGAAAATGTACAATTTCGATTTCAAACTTACCTGTACTTGCTGAATGTTAGTCTTCTTTTTACCTGTGGGTATCCGTGCGCTACACTGCCTGCTGTACGGATCCGGAGCTCGTAGTCCGCGATGAAGTTGGATCTGGACAGGCGGTCTTCCTATTTGTCTCCCCTTAAATCTGGAACCCACTCAAGATAGTGAGATTGTGATGGCGTCTGATAGACATCGAGGCTTCATTCAATAACGTAATTCTCACGTGACCCAAAGCACTTTTTGCGATTGTCATCACGATATGGGACAGTCATTCTATCAGCCCTACATCTTGCCGAGTGTCAGAACATCATGAATGCCAATTTCTCCGACTGCTGGAAGGGGTGCATAGTTCTGATATTATCAGGTATAATTATATCCTTTTTATCTGTGTGTTTGTGTGCTTGTCTGCGACAGAACAAAAGGTTTAGCCAGGAAACATATTTTTAAAAAAAGACGACAGAACTCAAGATGTAGACAGGAAACATTAATTAATTAAAAAGTGACAGAACACAGGGTGTAGGCGGGAAACATCAATTAAAAGGCAACAGAACTCAAGGTGTAGACAGATCAGTGTTGTGAGCTGTTGTGGGCTGATCGTCTGCCTCCCCCCCCCCCTGGCACCTTATGACAGGTTGTGTGAAACAGCGTGGCCCTGCCAATTGCGTCTGGTAGACAGCTGCAAGAACTTGCTTTTCCCACCTTTGAAAAGGGTGTGGCTGCAATTATTGCCTAAAGAGCTGTTGCGGCGCATACTCTTCCTGCTTCAGCGTGGTCAGGTGCACTTGGAAACAAGGTTTATTTCCTTGAAATTGCCGTGAATGAGACATGGAGCCAACTCGGTGAGCGCGAGAGTGGTACTTTGAAACTTCCAAACACAAGGTACTTCAGCAGCAGCCTTGTCAGGGTTGTCGCCCCTGTGACGATGTTGCCAGGAACAGCAGAAAGCCCAGCTCGCTCGGGTTATCACACGTGGGAAAATGGCAGGCAGGCAGGCACAATGACATAACGTGCATCTATTTAGAGCAATCTTTGACATTTAGGTTTTGACCATGTCAGTAATCGTGAAGCTTGGGGGGGGGGGGGCATAGCTTTTTCATGAATGACTTACACACTTCACACACTGAGAAACTATTACAGTGAAATGTCTACGTCACACGCAACACCGTAGTAAGTGCTTCCAGTGGTTGCTATGGAACACAGTGTGGAATAAATGCTTGACACACTACACTTTCTACGGGATGAGGGCTTGACACACTACACTTTCTACGGGATGAGGGCTTGACACACTACACTTTCTACGGGATGAGGGCTTGACACACTACACTTTCTACGGGGTGAGGGCTTGACACACTACACTTTCTACGGGATGAGGGCTTGACACACTACACTTTCTACGGGATGAGGGCTTGACACACTACACTTTCTACGGGATGAGGGCTTGACACACTACACTTTCTACGGGATGAGGGCTTGACACAGTGTGGAATAAGTGCTTGACACACTACACTTTCTACGGGGTGAGGGCTTGACACGTTACACTTAGTGTGGAATAAGTGCATGACACGCTTAACTTTCTGTGGACTGAGTACTTGACAAAAGACTACAGAAGGAGTGCTTGTCACGATTCACGTGACGTGGAAGGGTTTGACTCGCCACACTTGCTAAAAGCTTGCAACACTTGCCAGAGGAAAGTTGCTGTGAGCAATGATGGAAAAAGCAGACGTTTGCTCCAGGGGTGGGGGTGGGGTGGGGGTGAGGGCCAGTAGGCAACAATTAAGGGTCAGCAAGCTATATTCAGGCACATTTCTAAAAGCAAGTACAAAAGAATTGGCGAAAACTATTGGCAAAAATGGATCATATATAGATAACAAGGACAAATTACTACTATCAGAAAATATAGATGTATAGATGCTTCAGAGAAAACGCAAAAAGATCGAATGCTGAATAATATAAACGCACACGTTTTCTAACGTTTGTTTTTATTCAGACTCAGAAAAGAAACACAATAAGAACTATGCACCATTTTTCACAGCAAGTCTCTCTCTCCTTCTTGTCATCTCTCTTTTTTTCGCCTTTCTCTCTCTCTCTCTCTCTCTCTCACACAGGCGTGTATAACTCATGTTTACATGTTTACATGTTTACATGCTACGCTCCCTCAGCTGTCATCATCTCATCCCAACCCCGTGACCCACAAAGTTGTGGGAGTGGCATGCCGAATGCAACTCGTTGTAACAACTCGGTTGAAGCACCTCTTCCCCACCGCTATATCTCTCAAGTGCAAGAACTCGCTCCGAGAGCAGCGGAAGTGGGCTCATTGACCGACGGAGGCATCCTGGCCAGGAGGGACGGGGACTTCAACTGCGAGGCTGCCGCTTGGAGTAAAATCTATCTTAAATTGAAAACAAGGGAACTGGACCAAGCTAAGACATGACACAGACAAAGACAATCTACATGTTTCTACATGTGGCGCATAGGCTGGACAGCCGGAATATGACTGAAAATGTCATTTTCCTGCTGTCCAGCCTATGCGCCACATCTACTGAAGCTAAGTCTTTTCCTTCTGTTTTCGTTGTTGTCGTTTTTTCGTCGTTTTTGTGACGTCCTGATGAAGGGGTAGTGCCCCGAAACATGTAGATTGTCTTTGTCTGTGTCATGTCTTAGCTTGGTCCAGTTCCCTTGTTTTAAATTTAAGCTATATCTCTCATTTCTCTCTCTCTCTCAGAAACATTACGCCCAATCCCAGCAAGGTATAGGTCACTGGGTTTTTATGAATCAGACGGTATTCTCCATTTAATCTCATTCTTGTTACTCTGGTTGGTTCTGTTGGAACGAAACAGCACGAGCTCGTTACTCGGTAGTTCTAGATCTCTGCTCGTGCCTTTGGCTTCCTTTTTATACTTTTCATCCCACTGTAGTTTTATGGGTGGTTTAATGGCTATTTTCTTCTCTTCCGCTGAAATGGCTACGTTTATCTGGATGACGTTGGTGGTTGGGTTGTCTTTTATTGCTAGTTTAGCCAGTCTATCTGCTTCCTCGCTTAGAAAACTAGACCAAGAGTTTTATTGTGTTGACTATTCGAGTCCAGTGCTCCCCTCCTCCCCACCAACACACCTACCCACCCACTCACCCAACTGACTTCATGTTGTAAGGTTCGGGGTTTGTCCTTATATGGTAGTCACCAGGGGACACGGCGCTGCCCGGTCTTTGACTAAAGACCATGAGAAAGTCACAATTCTGTGTAGCCAATCAACTCCGAGACGTCATAATCTTAAGCCTTACCCCGCCCACCCCTACACCTTTACTACCCTTCCACACTACCCCTTCCCTAACCCCTACCCTTCCTAACCCCCACCCTATCCTTCTTCCACTAGGAAAAACCCTCGGCCCCTTCCCCGGAAACATAGGCCTCCTCCTCCCCTCCCCCCCCCCCAGAAACACAGTCCGGTATAGAACGCGCTTTTAACTACACACAACGGTGACTTTTACGTTTGGCTTTTCAAGCGAGGCAAGGGAAAGTGCTCTTCGTACGAAAGCAAACTTTGGTGATCTTCCTTGCATGCTGTGGACGCGTGGTAAGCTCCTCGTCCTATTTATTATTTCTTTTATACATCCATGTAGTTAGAGGGTCAAAATATGGCCGATGACCATCTGCGGGTGAAAAGAAACCCGTGTGCCGAATTTTGTGTTGATCAGTTCAGGTTTGCGGATTTGTATAACACACCTACCCACCCACCCACGCACGCACACACAAACCACATGCACACCACAAACCACAACCACCACATGCCCTCCACATATCCTACACACACACCACACACAGACAACACCCCCTCCACACACACACACACACACAAACCCCACGCACGCACACACACACAATCGGTTTCATTAATTAGACAGCATATGTATTGTTCTTATATTCTTACAGATAATTATAACTGATCCTATAGTAGGGTTTTGTAACGGCTCCTTTATTGTACAGTTCTGCAATCGTTTTGTGCTGTATAGTACAGTAATTGTTTCTATATTGTTCAGTTATTATTCCTGTATTGTATATGTTCAGATTTTAAGATGAGCCTTGTTCCTGTACTGTACAATTCTGTACTTATACCTATATTGTATATCTTAGTAATTGTTCATATAATGTGTAGTTCATTAACTGTTTTGTGCTGTAATAGTTCAGCTACTGTTTCGATTTTGTATAGTTCTGTTTTACAATATTGTTTAGTTCTGTAATCCTTCCTATGTTGTAAGCAATAGTTCCTCTATTGTACAGTTCTCTAACTGTTCCTATATTGTTCCTGTATTGTACAGGTCTGTAATTGTTCTTTATGTTGTAATAGTTCCTATACTGCACAGTTCTCTAATTATTTCTACATTTTAAATAATTGTTCCTATATTTACAGTTCTGTAATTGTTCCTATTTTGTGAATAATTTTCAAATACTGTACAGCTTAGCAGCTGTTCCTATACAGTAGTAGAACGAGATCTGGTGGCGCTGAATTAAGCGTTCGACACTAGCAAACTGACAATTGATGGGTGTGTGTTCAGGTCTTGGTTTCCTAAAAAAAATTTCTACATTATTCACGAAAGATAACTCCAACAAAGGTACTGGCAGCGCTCAAACATAGCCGTATGCAGACGTGTGTGCTCAAGGGAGCTTACCGTACCCGAACACGTAGCAAAGAGAGGGCCGAAAGAAAGGAACTTGGCAGATCCTCAAAAAGATCTGCCATCCCTTTCTTTATAACGGCGCTAGTCTTCACACAGCTAACCCTCGGTACACAACGTGTGCATACAGAGAATCCATGTTAATGAAGTCAGCCCGCTCACTAAGCATGTGTTGACAACTAGGATTCAAAGACGAACACAAGCCATCAAGGCACGAAAGTTGTGTTTTTAAAAATGGGGCTAGATGACTATGGGTTGTGTATTTTCTGTCAGAAAGAGACAAAATATTTAGTATCATGAAAATTCAACATTTTTGAAAATGTGATATTGTTAGGAATTTCTGGGATAACTTACAAGAGTAGTTCACAACCAAATGTATTACTGCAGACCATGTTGTGTTTAATGAGGGTCTTGTGTAGTTGGATGTGATAATAACTTTGCAACAGATGCAGACCACTCGCAAAATGTCATGATTACTCCCGTAAAGTGAAACTAACCCATTGCTTCAAAATTTTATTCAAGTCTTTAAAAAAACCAGATACGAAATAGAAAAATATATACCGACTGCGGAAAAATTCCTATTTTCACAGAACATTGGTCAGCTTATAAACAGCTGATGAAACATAGATGAAATGTGATGGCTACCTAACGCTGTAATTGTTGCATTTCTCCCTCCCCACTTGATCTCCTTCTGGGGGGGGGGGTCTGGTTGTTATGTGGTTTTTGGTTGTTTTTGTTTGCATTGTGACTACTGTGTAATATAACAATTAGAAAAACACTATATAACTCTACATTATCTGAGGCTATCAGCAGCAAATATTGCTGAAGTGAGGGGTCGATTTTTGTTCCTTTACTGCGTGCCTCAGAAAGTACACTGACGTGAGACAAATGTATTGAGAACAGTAAGGTGTGAGCTGAACGGTCCTATCTGTGACTGTGTATTTTAGCCCTAATGACTGCTGCTTTGATTTCTGTTGCAAGACGTGTCCGCCTAGACATTTTATTCCTAGTGCGTTTCTAGACAATGCAACTGGAATGCTTGCTTGGAGTAATGGCGGCCTTGGCTACAGTATGAAGTCATTGCAGCAACCTGTGAAAGCTTTCAGTTTTATGCTGCCAGTACAAGACAGCCAGATACGGACAGCTGACAGCAGACAGCTCCAGTCAAAACAGCAACACGACGGTGCAACTGTTTACTAGTTCTGTCAACATTCAACATTGGGTCACACGGTTCCCGACATCAGTCAGCGCTGCTCGTATTTTGCGCGTAGGATGAGCTGCATTGGTCCCCAGTGACAGCGTGCATTATGGAGCTGTGAAAACATAATGCATTGCCAACTGAAACAGTGTGATGTCATTTGTACCTGAGATATGGTGTGGTGTCATTTGTACCTGAGATACGGTGTGGTGTCATTTGTACCTGAGATACGGTGTGGTGTCATTTGTATCTGACAGTGCATAAACATATATGGTCACAGATACCACACTCACCTAACCTCCCCCACTCCCTAAGACACTCAGGATGTTCGTCCACACAAGCAAACACTCGGGATGTTCGTCCACACAAGCAAACACGCGTGCATACACTAACCCTGACTTGGAGCTTGTCCTTCAGTGGACGTGCGCCCCGCTTTCTTGTGACGCCGAGTTGTTTTAGAGCCTGGCGTACCGTCTAAATGAATATCTAATTAGTTTCTGTCGAGAAATTTCTACAAACACAAAGGATATCTGTCCCTTCCATAATGACTTATCCATGTTCGACCGCAATCTAATCAGATTTCTGTTGTGATCTGACAGACAAAACTCCGATTACCTTATTGTTTAATCCAATCAGATTTCTGTTGTGGTCTGACAAAGTAAACCTTGATTAATTTATTGTTTAATTGAATCAGATTTGTGTTGCAGCTCGACAGGTGGCATGTGACACATCTGTAACACTTCAGTGTGTGGAAACGAGCAATTCAGATGGGAATATCTTGGGATTTTAAAGTTAAATCCCCTTTACTGAAATTATTTCAGATGCACACAAGTTTCTACTTACCTGATCTACAGTTCACTTGCCAAATCAAAATGTGACTGTGTCTGTGTGTAGGGGGCTGCGGGGTGGTGTGTGTGTGGGGGGGGGGGGGGTCTAGTACGCTACACGGCTGTGAAAACATGGTATAGTGGGTTACAGCTCAGACTGACAGTTTGCACGTGCGTGACATTTGTCCTAGCCCCCCCCCCCCCCACACACACACACCCCATGCACGACGCCCTGTCGCCAGCGCCTGGCGACAACAAAGCTAGGCAGGACGGGAAGCAAGACATTAGATCCGACATTGTCGGACACGCGCGCCACGGCAGAAGATATGTTGGAAGTTTATCTGCTCTTATTATAATTATCACACTTTTCTGGAATTGCTGGAATGTCAATGGCAGGTCCTGGTGTGCTAACACAATGCCCTGCCTGGTGTCGGAAGAGGGCTTGTGACTACACCGAGAAAAGGTCTGCGGTGGGTTTTTTGTTGTTTTTATTATTATTATTCATCGACTATGTTTCCGATTGACAACTCCAGTTTTAATTAATGTTTGATGGAAACGACTTGCACAGTTCGCGCGTGCATGTATGCGCGTGGGAGTGTTTGGTTTTGTTGTTATTCAGTCTCCATTTACCTTGATTGTTGAAAGCTAAATATTGCCAACAGGGTCCACATTATACATTTTTTCCCCACAACACAAAACATTCAAAGGTCAGAAAACAGTGAATATGATTTTGCCCGACCGAACACACAATGTGAATAGTCTGCCCTGACGAAACATGGCAGAGCGCTTAAATTATCAAATTATCACTCCAACAGGAAGTACTTGAAACGCTCAACATAACCTATGCAGACGCATGCGACCAAGGGAGCTTACCTTACCTAAACTCGTAGCAAAGAGAGGGTTGAAAGAAAGGAGCTGTGTGAAGACTAGCGCCGTTATAAAGAAAGGGACGGCAGATCTTTTTTGAGGATCTGTCAAGTTCCTTTCTTTCGGCCCTCTCTTTGCTGCGTGTTTGGGTACGGTAAGCTCCCTTGAGCACAGGCGTCTGCATAAGGTTATGCTGAGCGTTTCAAGTACTTCCTGTTGGAGTGATGCATCTTTTAGTTTGGAGGGCAGATGGTAGTGGTAGTACTTGTAAGTATTTTCACAGGGCTAGTTTATTGGTCTATTGAGTTAGGGTTAGTCTATTGTCTACTGAATATTACTGTGAAAAAGAGTTTCCTAGACTAAATTTTGATTCTGGACAAGCGATTTCCATACATTTGATAATATTAGAAAGACTCTGTGTGCATGACAAATTATCATCACGAAAGACACCCGAAGTTTATGATTGATCTTCGGTTATAGGCTGATTAACAATGTGAATTTATGAAATCTTGTTATCTTTCCTGTTTTGTCACGAGTAGCATTATTTTCTTTTGACTGGGCGATTCCTGTCTAATGTTCTGTCTAACACTTGACCATAACCCTAACACTTTTTCTCTTCATTGCTTTGTAGAGAATAACACTAAGCTTGAAACTGTGGCTAACCCTAGCCCTTACCCTAACCCTTACAACGCTCTATACAGAATAAACATTTGTCGGGACGCTTACGACTCGCAAAGCTAACTGGTCTAACCCTAACTGATCTAACCACTACAAATAAAAAATACTTTAACTTTTGGATCCAGCTGTCCCTACCCCCATCCCCTTTCACTATCTTTCATTTCCTTTACCCCCATTTCCCTTCTCCCATCCCCTTTTTTCCAACTGCCGGTGCAACCGACTGTCTGGACACCATTTTGGGCGTCATCTTGTGGCATGTCCACGTGATTGGTTCTCTCTCTCTCCCTACCCACGTATGTCAGTATTTTCTGTCTTGGTCCGCATTTTGTCTGTTTCCTTGTCAGTCCTGATGAAGGGGTAGGGCCCAGAAACGCGACTTTATCTGTTTCGTCCTAGAAACTTGCTCCAGACAATCTGTTGTTACCACTGTTTCCTAGTGGCAGTTGCTTGTTGCTGTTGCTAACGTTAAGAAACCCGGACGACATCTGCCCACATCCCCACGTTTAGGACAGGATACATTGACAAAACATGGTAGAGATCTTTCTTACAGATGGTCCATCAGCTTGTAACCTCAGTGTTTATCGGATAGCGCCATATTGTATTTAAAAAACAAGTGACGGCATAACCTATTAAAAAGTCAAATGAAGGCATATTCTACTTAAAAATCAAGTGACGCCATATTCTATTTAAAAGTCAGGTGACGGTCTATTCTATTTAAATGTCAAGTGACAGCATATTCTATTTAAAAACGAAATGACACCATATTTTGTTTAAAAGTCAAGTGGCGGGAAAAGTCAAGTTACGGCATAGTCTATTTACAAGTCAAGTGACGGTATAGTCTATTTACAAGTCAAGTGACGGTATAGTCTATTTACAAGTCAAGTGACGGTATAGTCTATTTACAAGTCAAGTGACAGTATAGCTTATTTAAAAGTCAAGTGACGGTATAGCCTATTTAAAAGTCAAGTACCAGGATACTCTGTTTAGGTCAAGTACCAGGATAGTCTTCTAAGGTCAGGGAGCTAGTCAACCTCGGTTCGCCCATCACTTTATCCTGTTTAGGTGTAAAATTCGGGACGACCTGCATGTGGTTGTAGTCTGTTTAGACCCAATATTCTCCTCACATGTTAAAATTTAAAAGCGACAGTAGTGTGCCCACGTCACGTCACGTCACGTGTCTACCTAATAAAATGGCGGCCAACTGCTTTCTGTTCAGACCAGGCGTTGCGCGAGGTGTCCCCGATTACCGCCTCCTGGTGCTGGTAGCCGCCCTCTTCAATCCACTGTGTGGAGTCGCTGTCTACCTGCTCAATAAGGCTGCTGTCAGAAATTTTCGTGGTAAGAACTGATGTGGTGGGGAACGGGGGTAGCCCGTCACGTGTCCTGGCTATCAGGCACGTGACACCACATAACTCTGCAGGACGACCATCTAGAGACCATCGAGCCAAAACCATCCACTACAAGCCAACAGATTTACGAGCATACCTGGATTTTTTCATTCGCCCCAACACCCTCCACCCTACACAGCAAACCTGGATTTTTTCATTCGCCCCAACACCCTCCACCCTACACAGCATACCTGGATTTTTTCATTCGCCCCAACACCCTCCACCCTACACAGCAAACCTGGATTTTTTTATTCGCCCCAACACCCTCCACCCTACACAGCAAACCTGGATTTTTTCATTCGCCCCAACACCCTCCACCCTACACAGCATACCTGGATTTTTTCATTCACCCCATCACCCTCCACCCTACACAGCATACCTGGATTTTTTCATTCGTCCCAACACCCTCCACCCTACACAGCATACCTGGATTTTTTCATTCGTCCCAACACCCTCCACTCTACACAGCATACCTGGATTTTTTCATTCGTCCCAACACCCTCCACCCTACACAGCATACCTGGATTTTTTCATTCGTCCCAACACCCTCCACCCTACACAGCATACCTGGATTTTTTCATTCGTCCCAACACCCTCCACCCTACACAGCATACCTGGTTTTTTTCATTCACCCCAACACCCTCCACCCTACACAGCATACCCTACTCGCATCAAATTCTGCAGATTACGCTCCGATGACACGCGTTTCCACGAACACTCTGGATGTTGGTTCTTTCTGGCACGCAACTACCCCCCCAGATCTGTTGCACTCTACCAAGCAACACGCTGCCTCCACACCACGAAAACTATATCTCCAACCCACCCACAACCCCAGTCACACAGAACCTCGGCCTATTGTTGTTTTGACCCACCACCATCACAACCTGGCTGTAGGTAGGATCGTCCTTTGCAGCTGGCACATACTTTCCAAATCCGAGCCCTACCTCTTCAGCCCCCACCCTTAGCGTCTGGGCGGGATAAGAACCTACGAGACTTTCGGTACGGTCCAAATTCAATGCGTCCACACCCTTCCCCCACCCACCCCCACCCCGTCCACTGTCTCCTCCCTGTGCAATGTTCTCCATTGTCATAATTACCCTCACCTTAACACCGCCAGTAGACTCTTCGCACACCTAGCAGCACTTTCAACATCGAGCGCCGCTTCACGTCGTCTATGCCATCTTATGCATCATCTGACGCACTTCGCTCTACATTGGGGAGACACAACGCACACTAAACACCCGCTTTAAAGAACATCTAGAAGACACCAAACACCCCAGTCGCACGACATTTCAACACCCCCCACCCACCCACCCACCCACCCCCACACAAACAGCAGACAACACGAGGGTCTGGTCGATGAATGGTGATTGCACTGGCCGCCAGAATATGGAGCTCTATTTTCATTTCCCACTGTGCCACTGTGACACCCACAGGACTGAGTGTAAAACTGTAATCTCTCTTTCTCCTGTACCCTGGTACTCCCCTTTCCATTGTTCTCTTACTCCCCCCTCACTGAGAAAACTTCTGGTTCTCTTTTCTCTCTCTCTTCCATTTACCTTCTTTTAAATCTATTGTTTATTTTCCTCTTTTTTCACCTGTAGTGTCGTTTCTTTAGTTCTTTTAGAAACTAATCCTTTCTGTAACTGACCTGCGCCCGCCCACCCTCACGGTCCCGTAACCCGTAACCCCCTTCCCTTCCTAGTAATCCGCCATGCGATAAGCTACAACTGCAGAGAAGGGTCGTGATCTGATTGGCTACACGTTTGACCTCCCTTGCCATCCACATTTTATCCTGTCCAATTAATTCGTCCCAAGCAGTGCAACCTGCTTGGCTTCACTGAGCGAAGTGTCTGTTTTTGGTCTTTATTTTGGTTTTATGTCAGTCTCTTTTGTCTCTGTTTTCCTGTTTATCTCTTTGTGTCTGTCTCTTTTGTCTCTGTTTTCCTTTTTATCTCTTTGTGTCTGTCTCTTTTGTCTCTGTTTTCCTGTTTATCTCTTTGTGTCGTGCTGCCCAAGGGGTCATGCCCTCAAACTGTTGACTGCATCTTTTGTAGCTTGGTGTCGACGAGCGGGCGGTACCTTATCTTATTGGACTCGACTTCTCCAGAATTACTGGACAACTTTTATGGTGATCTCGTAAAATGTAGATTTAATTTAGCAATCGTCACCAAAACCCTTACTGCTTCAGGTCAATGGTTTCTAAACCAAAGGGTGACGACGCTGTGAAATCATGTGAACAACTAGAGACATCTACCGAGGGAAAAGATTCTCATACACTGATACGTTCGCTCAGTCTCTCACAGGCAAAACACTTCTAGCTCAAGAGCCCCCACCCTCGTAAAACACACAACTGCAGCGAACTGTTATTCAACATATGTTTTTCAAACACTAACTGGCTCGACAACATAAAATATCTACAAAGTATTTACAAAGAATCACCGTGCTCGTGTCTAGGGTAAGACGCTGCCTGATGACGTCATACCACGTGCAACAGACAAAGAAGATAATCAAATCAATGCAAGAGGGAAACCAAACTGCCAAACCGGCCTATGATCCCGCTCAATACACACGTACAATGAGTGACCGACAATAGAGCTCCTACTCTTGTCACCACTGCAACAACAACTTCTGCGATACACAATAACAAAGCTATCGAACTGAATCAATAAGTGACCATCAAAAGAGCACCTACTCTTGTCACTATTGAAACACTACTTTTCCGCAGAACACAGAGACACTCAGTGACCGACGACAGAGCACCTACTCTTGTCGCTACTGATACAACAGCTTTACCGCAATACACCGATACACTCAGTGACCGACGACAGAGCACCTACTCTTGTCGCTACTGATACAACAACTTCTGCGATACCCAGCTCCAAAGCTATTCAACAAGTGACCACCAACAGAGCACCGGCTCTTGTCACTGCTGAAACAACTATTCAAGACCAACAAAGAAGTTATGTCACTGTACAACCAACACTACCTCTCTGTACCCCCTTGGTGTACGTGCCCGGCAACTAGCTTATGACGTCTCCTGTCTCCGGCAGGATAAAACCATCTATCTTATCAACCCGAGTCCCCGACTCTAAGATAATCTATGGCAAGAGCAGTCCTACAAGGCACTACCAGTCACTTACTACTTTGTCTAGTAGTCGGCAGAATACACCCCGGGTACCTGCGTGAGATGCTGAAGTCCTTTGCTCTTTTCACGTCTCTGGCTAAAATGGCAAGGGCAGAGGTCAGTGGGTTTACACGTGTCCGCTTGTCGTCTTGCTACGTTAACACTCCATCCGAGTGTCTCTCCCTGTGTGTATCTCTCGGTCTGTGTCTCCCCCTGTGTGTATCCTCTGTGTGTATCGCTCTGTGTATCCTCTCTCGATCTAACATTTTTACCTCCTTATGTAGTAAGCGTTCTGACACACTACCCTCAAGTAAACCGGTTCTAGCCAGACTAGGGGGAGCAGAATGATTAACCTGGCCAATGCCCGTACACCCAGGTGTCGATTGTGGGTGGAGCGGTCAGCCTGGTGATGACGTATCTTCCCCCTACCAGCTTACAAAGGGAGGAGCTAAAAGGCTAAGCTAAGAGTGACAGGTGATAGCCTAGGGTGACATGTGACACTTGGCTGCCCCTCTGTTGTAGTATCTCAACAAGTTGATATAAAAAAATTCTGGGTATGCCTCTTGTTGTTGTTGTTGTTGCTGCTGCTGCTGCTGCTGCTGCTTGTTTTGTAAGCAACAGACAAAACAAAGTGTCAGCTGTGGTTAGTTTTAAAAGAAGGGAAATGGATGTCGTTCCTTTCTGGTTTCCGTAATTCTTACCAGGGACGACGGACATCAGGATTTCGAAACAGTGGACAACAAGCGAGGAAAGTCTTGTTTGTGGAAACATTTAGTGTTGAAAACATCTAAGAGTGACAGAGATATGAGAAACATTGCTGTTTTTGTGTGTGCAGCACTTTCATCACATTGGCAGGTGGCACAACCAGTATGGCTTCACACCATCCGATGGCGCACAGAATATTCATTTGTTTGTTCGATGTCAGCTTTGCTTTACGATCTGTTTGTCTCTCTCTCTCTCTCTTGCACCTAAACACGCACAAGCATGCCCGCAAATGCCCAAAATTTTACTTTGAAGAAATGCTTCCGGTGCGGTAGTATAATACTGAGGACTAGCAGGTGGAATGCTCCTGGTTCGAATCCAGGTGGACCCTGCAATGATTATATCCTGGAATTAGACGTTGTACAAATTCTATCTGGCAATCTTCCCGCACGTTAAGACTGTCTGTCCGCACTGGCCATCTTACTGCAATTATCAGTCTGGTGGTTCTGTCCACCCACAGCGCGAATCACTGTGAGGCTGAAGCACAACCAACCAGTATAATACCTTGGCCTGGATAGCTCAGCTGGTAGAGCTGTGGACTAGTGTGTGGAAAGTTGCCGGTTCGAATCCAGGTGTGGCCAAGGATTATTTCCTGGAGAACAGAACGGAGTCTGTCGGGGCTGTTCGTCTTACTGTAGCTAACAGTCTGGTGGTGTTTTCAGGGTATAGCTTAGTGTGTAATAAGACCCCATCCTTATAGTAGGGCCTACCAAAGCACCGCGAGGTGTAAACACTGTCCCTCTCTTCTCTGTAAACAGGCCCCCGCGCATGCCCTCCCCCCCCCCTCCAGCACACACACGCCTAACAATAATACGTCAATGTCAGCAAATGGCATAATGCCAACGTCGCTTGTCATTGTGCTGGTTGCAGATGGCGCCAAGGAAAAAGCCCACAGACTGTACTTGGCCACCTTCATTCTCGGCACGGCCAGTGTCGTCATCACCCTGACAGCCGCCGCGGAGGTCATCGTGTGGGTGGCGCTGACCCCTAACCTTCATGACCCCAACTGCCTTGTTGCTGGCAGTACAATTGAGGTCAGCATTACTCGGGTCAGGGTTAGGGACACACTTTGAAAAAAAAAAAAAAAAGATTGTGTTGTGTGCGGTGTGAGTCTATACGTGGTGTGAGTCAGTGTGCAGTCTAAGTCAGTGGGCGGTGTGAGTCAGTGGGTGGTGTGTCAGTGGGCGGTGTGAGTCAGTGGGTGGTGTGTCAGTGGGCGGTGTGAGTCAGTGTGCAGTGTAAGTCTGTGGGTAGTATGAGCCAGTGGGTGTGTATGTGGAGTCTGTGTGCTTCAGGTGTGGAGGACAGGTAGTGTGATCTTGTGCGTACGTTATGTAGGAGGGTCGTGCTTGTCTGTATCTCTAAGATTTTGTACATGTGTGATGCCATTCCACGGATGGAAAATCTAATTTTCAATTGTTCTTTCCTGATAGGCAGCGAAACAGACCAACAGATCAGTGCAGGAGCTGTGCAGTACCTGGGAAATGGTCAGAAAATCCAAAAAGTACAGCGATGAGCTGGAAAAAAGACAAAAAGGCTAGGAGACTTATTGCAGATTAGGGATGTCAAACAGAAGGGAAATATATATTCGGAACGGCCAAAGCAACAGGGAGGTAATTCTTGGAAGGCTGACAGCGTCATAGCCAAAGATGTTTTGTGTAGATGCCTGCAGTACAACGCGCTTCCAAGCGTTTCTTTCCACGTTTCCATGAGATTCTCAGATAACTGTTTTGTTATCGTGTCTATGTGGCGAATACGAAACCTAAAATATACTTTGCAGTGTGAAGTTTTGAAATATTTCTTGGCGTAAAGCCTTTGATTTTCCAACAGCTTTCAGAGGCACGGCTTACTGAGCAAGGCTAAAGGTGTCTTCTCCCGCGCGTGCGTGCCTGCGTGCGTGCGTGCGTGCCTGCGTGCGTTACTGCGTGCCTGTGTTTTTTAGTAAATAAATATCTCTTTTAATTCTTCTTCGTGCTGTTGTCCAATACTCAGTGCCATGTCAGTTCCCCCTATCTAGTTCCCACCCACCCCCATCCAGTTCCCAACACCCACCTTATCCAGTTCCCTCCCACCCCCCACCCCCATCAAGCTCCCAGCTAAGGCTATCATGCAGTCCGCCGTGAAGACACCAGTTGCCGGGGGGGGGGGGAGGTCGGTAGGACTGTGACCCTGTTTGTAAACTGATTCCATGCTAGCCACTGTGTTATTTCCACACGCACAATGAATTTCGTTTATTAAATACAATTTTAACAGATATACTAGATTAGAGGGACAGGCAGAGGGGAGTTGGGTAGAAATAGCGTGAAAGGAAGCTACAGGGAACAAACTCTTGCAAAACTGTTTCACCTTTATTGTACGCTAGCTTCCCTTTTGCTTTGGCAGCAATCAGGCGTTGCCTATGAATACCACAAGTAAAAAAATTGTTTACTGCCTGGATAAATATGTAGGTTAGAGCTGCTGGCTAGCGGGTGAAAGGTTGCTGGTTTGAATCCTGGAATGGCTAAGGAATATTTCCAGGAGTTAAACTTTGTGCAGACTCCATGTGGCCGTCCCCCAAACTGCCTCTTCGCACTGGCCCTCTGATTGTAACTTTCCGTCTGTGTCATGTCGCGTCCAAATGTACGGTCAGAGGAGGAAAACCTCGGCTTGTCCACGAAGACGGGCAACAGTCGCGGACACCCTGAGAGAGTACACGTGGGAAACTTGTGATGGGCTGACCATGGAGGGTGGGGGGTGCAGACACAGCACAGGTTCTAGAAACGCGGGAAAAGAAGCGAGCCTGAGTATGGAAAGGCGGTCAGAAACAGGTTGAATGCCACATCCCGCCCGACGACACACAGGTACCAGAGACTGTCAGACGACGCTGCCAGAAAGCGCGGGAAGGAGAGCGATTCAGGATGATCACTCGTGGCCAAAACTCGGCTGGACAATAACTCTACGGACACGACCCTAGGCTGAAGGCTACCTTTGATTGTAGCCAAAGCTGTGAGCTAATGGAAAGAGCTCGTCAGATCTTGTTCCCATTACAGGGTTGCCGTTTCGATTGTGGAACTCTCGTTTGTAAGCATCTAGATCTAGATTCCATCCCAATGGTGACGTAGAACCCTAACCCCGACCCATCCCCGTGGACTGGGGAATTTTAGCCTTTTTTCAAAAATTCATATAAAAATCCCCCAAAACACTAAAAATGTTAATTAAACTTAGTTTTAAACATTAATAAATAAAAAAACTCATTTCTTACTGTGTTTCTTGGCCCTTTTTTAATAATTTGTAAAAATCCTTTGATGGAAACACAACTGACTTTGAAGAAATCAAGAAGTCCTCACGATTCCTTATACACACTGTTCGTAACGTGATCACTCGTTTTTCTCTTCGTAATCACTCTCTTGGGTCTTTCAGGCACAAATACTCTTGTCTTCATCCAATTTATCACAGTAAATTAGTAAAACAATGTCATTTTTGTCTTTAGCGTGTAGTTTGAAGAGTAAATCTAACATTTCTCAAGTGACAGACCACACGTGTCTACTCGCTTGTAACTGCCGAAAACCAGTCGTATTGGCAGTTTAAACACAGTACAAGGGAAGTAACACGTGAAGAAATGATCCAGCTTTCTATTGCAAGAGTTCTTTCCCTTAACGGATTAGCAGATGAATTTTTATAATTAATAACGCACTTGCAAGGTGTACCTGCCAAACAGCTGTCAGCTCTAACGGTAGCATGACAAGCTGGAGTTCCATCAGTCGGCATTGAGTGCAGCGAAATGTGTAGCTCTGTGTGCTAGCGTATTAACACTTGTCAATTGTTCGCTTTACAGAAGCATACAATAGAGTTTGTTTGCTGCTCAGGTAGTTGTGCAGCTGTATGATCTGCATTGTAGATTCGTTTAGCGACTGTACAACTGATCGTCAATCTATTCACAAGTTTCCACATCCTGTTTACGTAACCTGCAGCCGCGCCATTTCACAGCCCACATCGAGGCTCCTGACACTCACTTCCGTGTAACTAGTTGGTGAATGCATCTCGCAAGCGGCGCGCATTCCAGCCAGAAAATGAATAAAAGAAGTAATAAAAAAAGTGGAGCTGTAACCTGCTCGGTCACTGGATGCAGAAATACCAGAAAATGTTGCATCAGTGGCGATTTACGCAATATTTTGAGTGTAAACCACTTTTGCATGGCGAATGACCATATAAACAACGTTTTCAGCTGCAATTTCCTGAAAACAGCGATGAGTGGCTGTCAGTACTGCCTGCTGCCCACCGAAGAATATTTCTGTGTTCATTTCAGTTTATTGACAAACAACCAACATTGCAAAATTCATTTCCTCAGTTATATGTTTGTTTGTTTTGGGGTTTGTTTTTTGTTGTTGTTTTGTTTTGTTTTGTTTTGCTGAACTGAACGCCGGAAACCAGATACATATCAGGACAATGTTGCTTAGGCGATTAAAATATGCTGCCACACTTGAGACTGTTGTCACAACACAGGCTTCAGTCCCACCGTCACATTATTTAACTGACATCGGGCCAACCACTCAGTACTTGTCTATCCTCTTTTTTTGTTGTTATTCTCTCCCCTTCCGGATGTTTGCCCCCCCCCCCCCACCATCCTTACTCCCAGCATCTCCTCCTTTGTCTTTTCCGCATGTTGTTTAGCACTGTACACCCCCGCCAAGTGTGGTTTTTCTAGTCATTTGTCTGTTTTAGTTAGTTGTCTGTCCTACTTATTTGTCTATGTTCTGTCCTACTCAAGGGGTAATGACCTGAAAACTCGAGTATGTTTGTTATATACCTTGGTTTAATTTTCGTTGCTATCACCATTTTTTCTCCAAGGTGCAGTCATCCGTGCTAATTTTAATTTAAAGCAAAATTTTAAAATGTAGATTGAACATACTGGATATAATTTGAAATATGGTTCCTTTTTCGTGTATTTGTAATAAGACTATGTTTAAAATACTAGAAAGTTTAGTATAGTTGTAAGGAAGACTATTTCAAACCGAAAGTGTAGAATCCTGCCGAGGACATGAACGTCAATAGGTCACTGACCAAGTTCACCTAAAACCATGTTTTTAGAGGCAGACTTTCTCAAAATAAGTTTATAAAATTTTAATTGTAGCTCACAGGTTACTCGGGGTCAGGGTTTTTTTTGTTGTTGTTGTTGTTTGTTTGTTTTGTTTTACAGTGGAACATAGTTCACAATGATGTTCCTATTGGTGAAGATATCGTTCTATTATCGTTCTTGACTGTCGGTAGCTGAAGCTTTATGGATTTTTTGAAAGTGAGAACATTGGTTTGTAAACTATAGGCCTATGAGATTGTTCTTTATGTGCACCATACAATTATTACTCTAATTCACATTTGGTGCATATTTTACATGCAATTTACGACTTATATATATATCATTTCTTTACGACAGTCTGATGCACTTCTTGCAACCACTTTAGGGCCATCTAATGTAAACTTATCCCCTCATAGAACGACTGTCTGATCTATACTTATCCCCTTATATAACGACTATCTGATGTATACTTATCCCCTTATAGAACGACTATCTAATGTATACTTATCCCCTTATAGAACGACTGTGTGATGTATACTTATCCCCTTATAGAACGACTATCTAATGTATACTTATCCCCTTATTGAACGACTATCTAATGTATACTTATCCCCTTATAGAACGACTGTCTGATGTATACTTATCCCCTTATAGAACGACTATCTGATGTATACTTATCCCCTTATAGAACGACTATCTAATGTATACTTATCCCCTTATTGAACGACTATCTAATGTATACTTATCCCCTTATAGAACGACTATCTGATGTATACTTATCCCCTTATAGAACGACTATCTGATGTATACTTATCCCCTTATAGAACGACTGTCTGATGTATACTTATCCCCTTATTGAACGACTATCTGATGTATACTTATCCCCTTATTGAACGACTATCTGATGTATACTTATCCCCTTATTGAACGACTATCTGATGTATACTTATCCCCTTATAGAACGACTATCTAATGTATACTTATCCCCTTATAGAACGACTATCTGATGTATACTTATCCCCTTATTGAACGACTATCTGATGTATACTTATCCCCTTATAGAACGACTGTCTGATGTATACTTATCCCCTTATAGAACGACTATCTAAAGTATACTTATCCCCTTATAGAACGACTGTCTGATGTATACTTATCCCCTTATAGAACGACTATCTGATGTATACTTATCCCCTTATAGAACGACTGTCTGATGTATACTTATCCCCTTATAGAACGACTGTCTGATGTATACTTATCCCCTTATAGAACGACTATCTAATCTATACTTATCCCC
>SMGT01013162.1:2401-12633 GCA_004794575.1 Lanistes nyassanus | reverse complement strand
TTATAGAACGACTATCTAATGTAAACTTATCCCCTTATTGAACGACTATCTGATGTATACTTATCCCCTTATAGAACGACTATCTGATGTATACTTATCCCCTTATAGAACGATAATCTGATGTATACTTATCCCCTTATAGAACGATAATCTGATGTATACTTATCCCCTTATAGAACGATAATCTGATGTATACTTATCCCCTTATAGAACGACTATCTGATGTATACTTATCCCCTTATAGAACGACTATCTAATGTATACTTATCCCCTTATAGAACGACTATCTGATGTATACTTATCCCTTTATAGAACGACTATCTAATGTATCCTTATCCCCTTATAGAACGACTATCTAATGTATACTTATCCCCTTATAGAACGACTATCTAATGTATACTTATCCCCTTATAGAACGACTATCTGATGTATACTTATCCCCTTATAGAACGACTGTCTGATGTATACTTATCCCCTTATAGAACGACTATCTGATGTATACTTATCCCCTTATAGAACGACTATCTGATGTATACTTATCCCCTTATAGAACGACTGTCTGATGTATACTTATCCCCTTATAGAACGACTGTCTGATGTATACTTATCCCCTTATAGAACGACTATCTGATGTATACTTTACATCCACTTCGCGACTAGACTATTTAATGAAGGCCTTCACTTTAATTCACTTTACGACAATCTGGTGCACACAAACATATACTTTACGCCTATTTGACGTACACTTTTTATTCAGTTTCCGGCAATCCGATTCTTCACTTGTGCCCACTTTGCGGCTAGCTGATGCCTATCTTTCATCCACTTAAGATTATCTGATATATACTTTACATACCCTTCACGATTAGACTATTTGATGTATACTTAACTGATGCACATATGTCAACCACTACGATCCTACTAGCGGATGTACACGGTCCACTTCACACAGTTACACTATTTCCTGTACACTCATTCATTTCCTTTACGAAACTCAATTCATTTTACATTTTTACATTTACATTCACTTCAAGGTTAGTGCACGCTGTACATCCATTTTCCGACTGTCTGATGCCAGCTGTATGACTCTGTGACGCACTATTGCTCAGTGTTGCAGTTGTACAAACCGAGCACGCTGTACGTTCCCTGAACAAACCCTGTGTTGGCGAGGTTTGTGTTCACCGTCGTCTGTACTGTAGGGCTGGGTCACAGCGGCTGCCAGTCGTCCCGTGCCCTGAGACCCCCTTCTTGTGTAACAGCTGAAAAAGTCTGTTCTCTTAGCGTGAACGCTGGCTGGGACTCCCCCACCCCACCCCCGGTCGGTTTTCACCTGCTTTAGGATGTCAGCGGCAACCGTCAAGGGAAGACGCCACAGCAGCAGCCGGGCTGAATGCACCACCATCTCCGCCGGCGACAGCGTGTAGTTGTGGCCAGTCACTTGCAGCGCGAGTGTAAGGTCGACCTGCAGACGACAAGCTTTGATGTGGTCAGTTAGAGACAAGAAGGGGGCCTGGGGAGGAGGGGAGGGTTAGGGTGCCAAGGGTCCCAAGCACGCGGCCTGGCAGGCAGTCTGTCGGCATCACACTAAGCACGTGCACATCACAGTAAGCACGTGCACAACAGGCGACGTCCGGCAGTGACTGTCAAACCTCAGATCTCGCTAACAGTTTTCACTGTCGCGGCTTAACACCTGGTATTGGCAACTGGCTCCGTGCTGTCTCACCATTGTCACCAGCAAGCCCTACAGTCAATACAGACCTGGGTAAGTACTTGACAATTACGTGTCTGTGTACTTGACAGTCACCTGTCCCGCCTCATAAGTATTTCACAGTCGCAGGCAGGTATATACTGTACAATCACATCATAGTTCGTGCGTTTACACTACTGCCACGTCTCAGTGCTTCCCTGTCATTGTTAGTCTTGTGTGCTCTTGACTCAGTTGACTGTCGCTTGTAAGTGCATGTGCCAAAGCCCCATGTTCTTAGCTCATAGCTAACCATGCAAATCCTGACCTCAGTTTGTTACCATGGTTTCAATATTTGGTAAATAATCACCTCTGACATAATTTCAAAGACGTATGCTTGGAGTATTTGTATATGATCGGAGTATGTTAATATAAAAACACCGATGGCTGGTTCTTTTCAACCCTTGACATGAAGTCTTTGTCTGTATTTGATGAGGCGCTCTATTCTTAGTCTTATTCGATCTTTAGTCTTATTCCTGCGAATATGTTAGAGATGCGCAAATTTTAAAGAAAAAACTCATCTTCGTGTGTTGCAATACTCTTGGGATGGCTGACGGTTTCTTGATTATTTTCATTTGTTTTCGGATCCTCCGGGGTATTTGTCAAGTATTTTACAGGTGTTGAGTGTCTGAACATATTAATGTCTATTCTAACGAGTAGAAATTTCGCCATTCTATAATTATTATAATGCAGGTTTTGCCAAATATGTGTGTGCTTGAATTGTCCGAATTTCGTTAAGTATTTGATGTATTTTCTGGTACTGTCGGAAGTTTGCAGCCTATTTCACATACAGTGCTCCGTTGTCGGGCGGGGAATGTCATTTGCTTGTATCCCCACTAGAGCTGTAGAGTTAGTTCTGAGTATGAAAGCAGTGCAAGGTTAGTGGACATTTGAAGTACCCTGGAACTGCAATGTATGCTGTGCTTAAATTTCTTTAAATTCTTAGTCCCTCAGGGCTGGTAGCTACACATTTGCTGGGACCCTATTTCGATCACATGACAAACTTGCATTACTAAAACTTGTTTACATTACTAAACTGTTTTCAAGAGATCTCAGATGTTAAAAAATGTTTCCATCCAAAACTTTTCATTGCTAGTGATACAAGATTTGGTTTAAAAAACATCAGCAGAGATAAACTGATGTATTCCAAAGTGTATTTTTTAAAGTACCCCAACCCCCCTCCACCCACCCCCCAAACAAAAGAAAAAAAACTTCGCAGTATTGGGCTGTTCAAACGTTTTTTTTTTTCTCTTTCTCGGTCTCTGTCCCCCCTCCCCGCCCCATCTCTTAGCAAACTGTCATCTATGACAATGATTTTTAAAATTAACTTGCTTGCCTTCCACTGGGACTTCCCAGCCTAATTCAGTAAAATTTACTAGCTTGTCTCCGGCATGAATTTCCAAGCCTTGCTCAGTATATGATGGCAGCTTCCACAGGGACTGTCCTCTGTATTTCAGTAAGCTGATCCCATATCGTTGGGTTGATAAGCAGAGGAGGAAGCAATAGACGTGTTCGAAATCTTTTATCTGCCAACTGAAGCCGGACAGACAGACCGACAGACGCTGGGGAATATGTTACGAGATTCAAGATTCAGGCGAGTCCTATGAACTCACACTACGTTCGTGACTGATTTTCCCTTGTATATGGATATCACGACATCTGTTCCTTTTGTAAAATGTTTGTCACTGGTTTGAATCTGGAAAGCTTGACATTCTGTTTTAGCTGGTATAGAACACTAACGGAGGACAAAAAAAAACCATGACGTAAAATCGAGCCATTACGTAAAATGGATTTACAAACATTTCTGGTCAATAAGGTGAGATGGGTCTTTATACAGATACGAAATAACTATTTGATTACACATGACAACAGCATTTCCAGAAAACGAGACACCAGACATGTTTCAAACTTGACAAACGTATCTTCTTACAGGGGCACAGAATAACCGATCTGATCCTGACAGGTGCACATACTTAGACAACAAAACTCTCCACTGATGACAACACGACCTCGTAGACAGACTTAAAGTAACTTTTTCTGCTAATGACACGTCCCTCAACTATCTCTCACACACACACACACAAGGGCGGTCGCGCATGCGTGTTTTATCTATAAAAACTCTATCTGCGACAGACAAAAACGCCCCCTACAAAGACTACAAAAAGCCTGCTTCCCTACTCATAATCGTGCCGTAATGTGTAAGTGAGCCGAGCAGTGTATCTTCAAACAGGCAAACAGGCAAAAAACACCCCAACAACAAGAAAAACAAATTCCCTCTTGTGCCAACTGTGCCTTCCTACAGAGAAATGAGGTAACTTTATTACTACTAACACCTCTATGTCCCTGTAGAGACACAAAATAACTTTGGACACCTCCAACTCCCTAGAGAGACACAACTCTAATCTTTTTACTTCTGACAGTTGCTACTTCCAGACAGACACGAATAAGCCCTCCTCAACGTCTGCAACGACACACATTAAGATCTCCAATTTTATCATTAATACCTCACTACAGAGACGCGATATGATCTCCATTACAGAGACACACGATAAGATCTCCATTACAGAGACACACGATAAGATCTCCATTTTTAAAATTAGTACCTCACTACAGAGACACACGATAACCTCCTGCCTACATTGCCCTTTACTTATTATTTATTTATTTATTTATTTATTTATTTATTTATTTATTTATTTATTTAGAGAGAGTGCGCCGCTAACCTTTTTGCACCCCTTAACTGTAAGCGTCTACCCTGGCTGGCACCCTCTGCACTGCCTTGTCAACCATACAGAAGAAAATCTCTTTAGATCATTTCATCTTGAGCCCCTTTGGGCGAGAGTGTTAAAAGCTAATATTACCATCCTCAGGGTTATCACTTTCCATTTCTAAATAGATTCCAGAACTTGAAAGGCAGCAAATTGGTGTGTGGGTATCGACCCCTCCGCTGGTCTGGGCGGGTTCGTAGGATATCGTGTGGTGCGTCAAAAGGGGGATGGATCTGTGTGGGATGATCAGTTTACTGGCTGGCTGGTTAGGTGGAAGGCTGTCTGGCTGCCTGGCTGGCTGGTTAGATGGAAGGCTGGCTGGCTGGCTGATTAGGTGGAAGGCTGTCTGGCTGGCTGTCTAGGTGGAAGGTTGTCTGGCTGGCTGGCTGCCTGGCTGGCTGGCTGGCTGGCTAGAGGGCTGCCTTGTGATCGTTGTTGGTGTCAGTAAATAAGAAACTGACCCTTCAATTACTTCAGTTGTCGTGTCTGCATCTCTGTATGCTATACGTGTATGCACACGTGTGATTGTGTGTGAGGGTGGGTGGGAGTGTGTCTGGGTGTGGTAGGTGGGGGTGGGCGTGGGTGTGTAGGTGAGTTCGTTGTGCGTGGCACAATCCTCAAAACAGCCGAACAAAATGAGAGTAAACGGTTTTTAGGAGAGGATCGAAATGTACTCATCACCGGGTCCAGTGCTCACGTCAGGCGTGGGCGGCGTGGGCGGTAGGGCGCGGGCAAGACGAATCCCTGTGAAGAAAGAGTCGAGGCTTGCAGGCAGCTCTCACTTCTGGCACTGTCAAGCCATGCCTCGGGTTTGTAGGGGGTCTCCCAGGAGACAATTATTGACATCGCCTGCCTCTAACCAGTAGCTTTCCCGCTAAACTTGTCTGAAATACACTTCTCCTTGGACGCCATTCTTAAACAATTTGTCACGTCGTTGTGCTGTCCCTCGCCAAGCGCGTCTCATTGACTTCATTCACCAGCTCCTACAACAGCCGTCCCACGGCGACGCTAGTCTAAAGGGATCGCTGTCGTTTAATTCAGGGGTCCTTGTGGCGCGTCGGATGCCTGAACTGGTCGTTGGACATGGACATGCTGGTAGTATTGTTGACAAAGACTATTTGCAAGTCCCTGCAGGGCTCAAGAAAAGATTTGCTCTCAGGCTGACTGGTATTTTCCTAATTTCAGATAATAATTTCACATTTGTCTGACCTTCTTAAAAAAATGACCTTTTCTAACTTTAACAAATAACCGACGTTTGGTATCTTGGGAAATAAGTGACATTTCTAGCCCTAAACATTAAGTTGGCAAAAGTATTTGAAAATGGATGTCTACTGCAATCCACAAAACCATTATTACGTTCCCACTACCCCTTGTTCTCTACAACATATGTCATGTCTACAACTCGTTTATTCTACAACTTCATGCCCACCACCCATTCTTCTTCACAGCGTGTTCGGCACTACAACTCACTCAGCTCTACAACTGAGCTGTCCAAGGAGCAAACCAGTCCGTAAGGTCATTCTAAAAATAGATTCCTCTGGGCTAGAGGTCATTTCCTGGTTGTGAGCATAAACACTTTTTTGCTTTTTTTTAATAATGAAAATATCAGCAGTCGGTTATGTAGGCAAGCCATAACCCTAACCCCGGACAATGTATGTCTTTTCTCTCTAAACAGATCAGCAGAAAATGTGTTTTTTCCATGTCTTTTCTCCCTGTGCTTAATGTCTTTCGACATTATTCTAATAACTAGTCTTGCACTCTCCTTGAAGTTCGCGCATAGCCAAAGATGGGGACCCATGCCACTCTTGCAAGTTTTTTCTGTCCTGCTATTAGTCCTTCGACTTGTTTAGGTTTCAGCACTGTGTAATTTCTTTCTACTGTTGGTTAGAAGATGTTCTTTGGATAAACTTATACATGGAGTATGAATTGAAGAGGACTGAATCCTAAAAACGAGATGATGTATTGCATTTCTTCAACCAAAAGAAATATGCTGTGTAGTGCTTACAAGTTACTCACTTTGCGCAGTGCCCAGAACACCTAACGGACTGAAAATGGTTGGCAAAATAAATTTTAATTTATATCCGTCAAACGCCAAAGGTTTAGCTGTGCGAGTAAATAATTTTGAAAATCCAGAGAGCAGAAAAAGACAGAAGAAAGATTTCTAGGAGTGGCATAAGCCACGACCTCTTACTGTGAGCGATATTCAAGGACAGTGCAACACGGGTTATTAATAATACCACAAGATATTTTAAGCACAGGTAGAAACGACATGGAGAAAACACATTCTCTGCTGATCTGTTTAGAGAGGAAAGAAACTTACATTGTCACACATTGTCATACATTGTTCGGTAGTCCACACCGACTGCTGTTATTTTCACTATTTAAAAAAAGCAAAAAGTGTTTACACCCACAACCAGAGACCACCCACTAGGATTATGCATATACGCCCACGACAAACAGAAGCGGCCGGACACACCTACACACTCCCGCCCTCACACCCACACCAACGCCCTCACACCCACACTCCCGCCCTCACACTCACACCAACGCACTCGCACGAACAGTGAGCTTCACTGAACCGTGACTACAATACACACATGTGCACACGTACACAAACACAAAGTACGTATTTCCAAACATGGATATATACACATATTGTTGTTAAATATATTTTTCATGTAGTCCCGATTAAGTACCGGGAATCGGAGGTCCATTTACCTCAGGACACTATTTCTTAGGCAGTGTTGCTGCCCCAAGTTGCTTTAAATTTTTTTAACTAAATTTTGAGCAAGAATTTAATAAAAGAAATATGTTATACAGTTAAATAACAAATAACGTTTGTTTTTCTGTCATAGTGCAGTCTCTAACATTTCTTTCCTGTGGCCTATCATAAATGTTTTGTAACTAGATAGGCCTTAACGTTTATCTTGATGGCCTTGTGCAATCAAATGTAGTGCAAGTGCGTTTTATTAAGTTTATGTAATATTTAGTAGAGGAACATGAAGCTAAATGTTTTCACTAGAGAATATTTTAAAAATATTTGTTAAAGAAAGCTTAATTTTCCTTTCTAGTGTATTGATCACATGATCTAATCCTTCAGCGCGGCTAAGCGCGTCAACTTTCAAGTTTTCTCACACAGGCACTGTCTTCAAACCCCACTTCCAACAGTTCCCAACTCTCCATGTCAGCCTTTATCCAATGTCTCACTAAGTTTCTGTTCTCATATCTGCCAGCGAGGTAAGAAACTGCATTTCTTATGTTTCTAAGGGTTTTTTTTTGTAAGACTGTGCAAGCTTAAAATTTATGACTCCTCACTGCTCGCTGTGTGTCATCTTACCTCCTCACTGCTCGCTGTGTGTCATCTTACCTCCTCACTGTTCGCTGTGTGTCATCTTACCTCCTCACTGTTCGCTGTGTGTCATCTTACCTCCTCTCTGTTCCCTGTGTGTCATCTTACCTCCCCACTGTTCGCTGTGTGTCATCTTACCTCCTCACTGTTCCCTGTGTGTCAGCTTACCTCTTCCCTGTTCCCTGTGTGTCATCTTACCTCCTCACTGTTCCCTGTGTGTCATCTTACCTCCTCACTGTTCCCCGTGTGTCATCTTACCTCCTCTCTGTTCCCTGTGTGTCATCTTACCTCCTCTCTGTTCCCTGTGCTGTGGAATCTATTTTATTGATTTAGACCTCTTGATTTCCCAGTGGGGAGACATCTTGGTTTTGCTTTTCTATTGCAATCGAAGGAAGGAAGGAAGGAAATAAATCATCGGTCTGACACATTCAGGTTGCACTAACGCAATGCAGACCCTAAGCGGCTGTGTGGGCCTTCGAGCCGAGCCAGAAAAAAACTTCATAACTTGGGCTAAGATGCTTGCCTACCGTTTGCAATCAGGCAAGTCATTGCTTTTAAAAATATATATATATATATTAGCAAAGGTATTTAAACATGAAGGAAATAGTGCTACAATGGCACAAACTGTACTGCCTACAATTTCAGCAGACTTTGTCTTTCATCTAACATTAACAGCCATAAGGTTAGGGTTAACCTAACGCCAGACCTTCATATATACGTAATTCTAGCCCTCGCTGCAGAAGGTTGCCGTGGGCAGTACGGCCTTGATCATACTTATTGCCAGACACCTGCAGTAACCGCTCACACGGCCAGGGGCCAGAGTGTTGGCCCATTCTGCTGCCTGCAGCTTCCACTGACTTTAAGAAAGAGTATAACGTCTCACAGCAAAAGAAAATCTCAGGACAACAGAGGGCACTGTCATCTGCTGGCTTTTACTGGTCATTCCGAAGCTCGATCGTTGTGGCAGTGATACAAATAACTGACGTTTCCGACAGACACAGGTAACTTTCCCATCTAGCCGATCCAAATAACTGGCGTTTCCAACAGGTATAAATAACTTGTTCGTCTAAACGATCCAAATAAATACATAACTTTTACGTCTAACCGATTCACATAACTGGCGTTTCCAACAGGCATAACTTTTCCATCAAACCGATCCAAATGTTCTGCCCCATACACAGAGATATCAGCCTTTCTCGTCATATCCCACTACCCCCCGCCCCGCTGTAAGAAGGCGGAGACAGTAAACGTGAGGGTGGGGTGGGGTGGTGAGACTGTGAGAATTCCAATGCTAAATCTTAGAAATATAGCTAGGCTTGTTAACAGGCCATCATGCCTCTGATGGTCATTAGAACACAGCTTGTTGTGCAGACGTTTTTTGTGTCAAGCGCTATTAGTAACTATCTTCGATATTTTATTTTCGAGTTTTTACCCACGAATATTAGTCTACAGTGTATGTAGAATTTTCTGCTTAAACTTCTATCACTTATAAGACGGACATATGGTTCGTATTTTTTAAAAATCTTTCCACACAGTAATGTTTCACGATGTGATTACTTATAAAGTGTACAGCAATACAGCTTTTGTTCGTTTGGGGTAAGGGGAGGGGAGAAAGAGATCGAAGGTAGGGAACACAGTTTGTATGACATGAAAGGCTAAATGTGTAGCTACGTCGCTTCATAGCCTTTCTTTACGCACCTGCAAGAAATCATTAAAACATTGACCACTGTGGGATAAAAACTATAACAGAGAAGGGGACTTATTTTAACGTACAGGTCCCCCACCCCGCCCCCAAGTCTCAGGAGGTGATTAGGTGAGACCTTCCAAGACCTACCGCAGATCCGTGACATCGCAGATAGTTCATGAACCCTCTAGATAACTACTTCTACGTGTACATACATACCTGTGATGAAGTTTAGTCGGTAAATTAAGCAGCATAAGACGTTAAAATGCATTTTACATTGTTATAGTTGTTTTCTCTCTCTCTCTCTCTCTCTCTTTCTCTCTCTCTTGTGAAGGCGAAACCGACGTGATCTGGAATGTTTCGTGTCATGTTTCGTGTCACGTTTCGGGCAAAACTGTGAAAACGAATCCGCAGATACAAGAGGTTCTACTGCATCACGACTGGCGTCACCTTCCAACACGCCAAACACTGTAATAGCTTCTAATAAACACTCAATGATTGTGCTGTTTATAGATACAATTGAGTAACTTGTGATACAAACAACAATATTTTTATGAAAACTCTGCAGAAATAATAAACGTGATCATTTACGATGTAAATATAATGCGAATGTTTTCTTGTCTATCTGCACCCTGTTATTCTCTACACCTTTCTTTGGTGCAACCAACTCACCCCCCCCCCCCCCCCCCC
>SMGT01013161.1:0-15243 GCA_004794575.1 Lanistes nyassanus | reverse complement strand
TGGTGAGGGTGGGCTGGAGACATCGAGATGTCAAGATGGTGAGGGTGGGCTGGAGACATCGAGATGTCAAGATGGTGAGGGTGGGCTGGAGACACAGAGATGTCAAGATGGTGAGGGTGGGCTGGAGACATCGAGATGTCAAGATGGTGATGGTGGGCTGGAGACACAGAGATGTCAAGATGGTGAGGGTGAGCTGGAGACACCGAGATGTCAAGATGGTGAGGGTGGGCTGGAGACATCGAGATGTCAAGATGGTGAGGGTGGGCTGGAGACACAGAGATGTCAAAATGGTGAGGGTGGGCTGGAGACACAGAGATGTCAAGATGGTGAGGGTGGGCTGGAGACACCGGATGTCAAGATGGTGAGAGTGGGCTGGAGACACAGAGATGTCAAGATGGTGAGGGTGGGCTGGAGACACCGAGATGTCAAGATGGTGAGGGTGGGCTGGATACATCGAGATGTCAAGATGGTGAGGGTGGGCTGGAGACACAGAGATGTCAAGATGGTGAGGGTGGGCTGGAGACACAGAGATGTCAAGATGGTGAGGGTGGGCTGGAGACACCGAGATGTCAAGATGGTGAGGGTGGGCTGGAGACACAGAGATGTCAAGATTGTGAGGGTGGGCTGGAGACACAGAGATGTCAAGATTGTGAGTGTGTGACCTAAAACCGCTTGCGCCTATCGCCGTGCGGTGGTCGCGGAAGAAACTACGACAGGAAGCTCCCCGTGTGCATGGCCTGTTGTCAGAAGCTGTCGGATCTAGTCGACAGCAAGGAGTGTCCTGGGCCCCTTTCTTTCTGAACACCTGGCTGCCGACAGCCCCCCACTATCTGCCTAGCACTTCCCCTCCCGCCCCCGACATCAGCGCACCTACAGTGCTTCTTTTTATCCTTCTCCCCCCACCCCCCACATAAACTCCTCCATTACCTGGTCCCGAGGCCAGGACGCGACAGGAAAGGGATTGTGCGATGAGCCACCAAGCCACCACGTTAGACATATTGCCACAGAATTGCCAAGTTTTGAAGGACGATGCCTGCCGCGCATCCTAAGAGTGCGCCGGGAGGAGCATGTCGGCAACAGAGAAGTTAAGGCGTCAACCACAGCGGGTGAAGTAAAGAAAAGACAGTGGATGTTCTTCGTATGGACAGAACCAGACATCCACATACAGCCCTCAAATGGACTCTACCTGGGGAACGAAAGAGAGGCAAACCGCTGGATACCGGGAGGCCTGTGGAAGACGAATTGAAGAGCTGAAACTGGGAAAGACATGTAATGGTGTCAGCTGACTTGCCCAGCTCCCAGAGGAGGGAAGGAGACTCGTTGTGTATATGTCAACTAGAGGGAGCCATGAGGATTAACTAACCTCCTCACATCCTCATGTCCGCTTCTGCTCTCGTCTGAGTGCGTTGCTTTCAACGTTTCTCTCTCTTATCCTCAATATAGGCAGGTCGTGTTGGGATTAGAAGAGCTTGAAAGTTTCATTTCCTTCTCTCTCTGTAATCCGTTTACCTGTGTGTCTATTATGCCTTCTTACTCCCTCCCCTCTGGGAGGGGTGGCCGTAGCATATAGTGTGAACGTATGTTTTCATCGATGAGGACTGTAATCAGTTCGGACCGCCTAATGGACTTTATATACTTCCTTTTTTAGGCAGCCGTTTACAGGGATGGCTGTCGAGGGTTTTCCCTGGGTATTTTTTCCTTCTTTCCCCAGACTCCCCTTTATACTCATCCCCTCCCCCCGCCCTCCTACCCATGTCATAGGCAGCCTTCGCCGCTGACTTCACATTAAACGTTTAAGACGCACGCTGTTACTTCCCCTTCCCTCGTGTCTCAGTGCGTGGGCTCATGTGCACATACCTATACCTACCTATCTACCTACCTATCTACCTTCCCACCCACCCGATTCGCATGTACTGAATAAGACTCCTTGTATTCGGTACGGGCTCCTCAGCATGGGGCCCCTAGCATGCTGCCGTGCGCCCTGCAGCGCTACAGGGCCTATTGAATAAGGAAGAAAGCTAGAAAGAACTTACCCCCACCTCTTACCCCTTCTCCAACCCCCACCTCCACCCCAAACAAAGGAAGAAAAATGCTGCAATCGAGATTTGAACACCTAACTTTCATTTCCTAAATCCAACGCTCTAACCATTGATCTATGAGCAGGTTAGTGGCTTCTTTTCATTCTAATCACAAGAAGCTGCACGATCCCAGACGTCACAGTGCAGCTTGTTATCGCTAGAATAAACACATCCTACCGATGTGATCCGTAGCCTAGTGGTTAAAGCGTTATCCATTGAATTCGAGATACTGCATTCATTTCGGTCCCCTCAACAGGGTCTGTAGCATGCCATGCTGCATCGTCTCGTACTGTAGCAGGATCAGTCTGACAACATGCACATAAAAACTGGTCAAAGCCTAATCGCACCACTATCTCTCCCCTAACCCCAGCCCGAGCAAGGTTTTCAAAATGGGGCAAAAAAAGGACAAAATGGACAGTCGAAAGGAAGATAGGCAAAATCGTTTCCTGATTCGCAGCCATTGAATACGAGACACTGCATTCATTTCTGCCTTCTCAATAGGGGCTGCAGTATGCTGCTGTACGGCCTGCAATGTTAAATCACCTACTGAATAAAGATCGGTCTGACGACATAGACATAAACGTTAACAAAAAAGGAAAGGAAATGCAAAGTTGAAAGGAAGATGCGAAAATCGAACAAGGTTTCTTCAGTCGTTGACCGAACGCTTTAACCATTCGGCTACAACCGACATCAACAGGTTGTGTTCATTCTCCCCATAAGAAGTTGCAGCTGTGACGTCTCGCCTCGGGCAGCTTCTTAGGGTTAAGATGAACAGAATCTGTTCAAGTGCTCTACCTAGCTGGATGGTTAAAGCATTGGATTTAGGAGCTGAAAACTACGTGTTTGAATCCCGGTTGCAACATTTTTCTTTCTTCGTTGCGGGGGTGGGGATCAGGGGAGGGTTAGAGGTGAGAGTAGGTTCTTTCTAGCTTTGTTCTTTACGCAGTAAGCATTGTAGATTGCGCAGCAGCAAGCTACAGCCCCTAGTGAGAAGGAAAAAATGAATGCAATATCTCGTATTCGATGGATGCGAACCGGCTGCTGTCTGTTGATCTATCCCCGAAGGCTTGCTGTTGTTTGCTGTCACGTCTCTATGCTCTCGCTGTGTCTGTGTCAGTGTCTCTGTTCATCGACCACGCAACAAGGTCCAGCATGTTTCCCGTCTGTCTCCTTCATCTTTCTCGCTTCTTTCGTGTAGGCTTCGTGGAACATGCTCCCTGCCAATCTGCGCCGGATGAGGCTGCTATGGCCCCCAGGGATCCAATCGGAAAGTTGTCAAACCACAACAATAAAACAAACAAGCTAGCAAACAGCGCAACGAAGCTGACCAGTGTTCTTCAGAGTCATATGATGAAACATTCTTTTTTTCTGCTGGCCAATTTCCATTGATTCCTTACGTGCACATTACTGTCTTGCAGGTCAGCCGGCGGTTATTTTTGCGGGCAATATTGCTTCCACCTCGAGGTGACGTTGCACTGTGGGGAGTTGGGGGAATATGGTTCTATTAGTAACGTATGGTCTGAAACAAATGACAGCTGCAGTGCGATGGCCACTGCAGTGAGGCAGTTTAATGGAGTCAGCACAATGTCTCCAGGATATAATCCTTGGCCACTCCTCTATGCGAACCAGCAACCTTCCACACACAAGTCCCAAGCTCTACCACCAAACTGTCTGAGGCCCCTGGTCAGCCAGTGTTCAGTCTTCGAGCAGTTTGAAGGGTGACCGAGCCCACTTTGAGCACTAAACAGAGGCTGAAGCTTCTCATTTCTAAAAATAGCTGTGAACGTCCCTTCCCGAACATAAAGAGAGTGAGGGAAAGAGAATCAAGTCCCAGCACTCTAAATATTTTTAACACTAATCACACGTACAAAGTGTTAAAGCAGGTGCAAAACGTGGGCTGCGGTGTAAATATCATGTAAGATGTGCACTACATGTATTCTAAGTATTCTTAGTGTGCCTCTACTTGACTGAACACTTGCTGCTGGCACACATTTGGAACATTATCAGAACACCATTTACACATTTTCCGGCCATTTAAACACTTTCGAGAACACAGACCAGAACACATTTTACACTAAAGCGTTCTAGATCAATGTAAAACGCGTTCTGTTTCGGTAACAAATTAAGTGTTCTAACTTGAACACTTCTTGTTTACAGTGAGGTATTAAAAGGTTCTCTCCGTCTCTCCAGGATGCTCACGGCACGGGCTCCAATTATCCCCTCTGGTGGCATTAGTTTATTTTTAGGCAGACGGCCTCTCTCTCTCTCTCTCTCTGAGGCGTCAGACAACATTCCAGATGAATACAATTCCCGTTTTTGACAAAGAGTGTGTATTCGGCTGACGACTCTCTCTCGGCTCATAAACCGCGTTCATAGGATTTTGTCGGTAATATCAGTGGTTTGTGCTGACTGTAACTTACGTAGGTTTGGCTTTACAACAACTAACTTTTGTTTGAGAATCTGTCTTCGTTAAGTAATAACTTTACATGAAAAATATGCGATCTTTACAGTGACTCACAACATAGCACTTTATGACGAGGATAGGAGACACCTACATTTACCATTTCGATCTGCTCCTCTCTCACCTCCGTCCTTCCTCACTGATTCCGTTCTTCTTTCATTTACACGGATATTACCAAGAGAAAGTAGCATTCGGCCCTAACGCTCTTTTGTAATTTTTGTAACATGACGTTTTGTTGTCAGGCAAACAAAATTCACCAACATTTTCATTAAATTTTACATCGACTTCAAAGAACAACGACACTGGGTACAGATAGAGAATGAGAGACACGTGCAATCTTTTAAGAAGTGTACTGCACTGCCCCATCTCTTTCAGTGCATTCACGCACATACAGTCGTCCATCACTTGCATGATACTGATTTACTGATTAAGTGATATACTGATCCACTGATCTACTCATCAACTGATTACTGATCTCCTGATCAACTGATTTACCGATCAAACGGTCTACTGATCTGCTGATTCTCTGTAATTATCGACTGATCAGGTGATCTATTGATTACTTGAGCTACTAATCCCCTGATCGATTGGTTAAATCGACTAATCTACTAATCACCTTGTGCACTGAGCAACTGCTCTACTGATCTACTGGTCTACTGATCAACTGCTCTACTGATCTACTGGTCTACTGGTCTACTGATCAACTGCTCTACTGATCTACTGGTCTACTGATCTACTGGTCTACTGATCAACTGGTCCGCTGAGCAATTCGTCTACTGAGCAACATCTGCTGATTAAATTTCGGGTTACAGTTAATGAAAATCTACACCGTCACAATAATAAAATCATGTAGGATGAGACTGCTGGTCACTAGCACGATAACACCATTACTCAAACGCTCCACCCACTGCCCTTCTACTCAGTACCCACTGCCCACTCTCTCTACTCACTACTCAATACCCACTGCCCTATGCTCAATACCCACTGCTCAATACTCAATACCCACTACTCAGTACCCATTGCTCAATACCCGATACTCACTCCCACTCCCCACTATTCAGTACCCACTGCTCAATACTCTATACCCACTATTAAATAGCCACTGCCTATTACCCAATACTCAATACCCAGTACTCACTACCCAGTACTCAATACCCACTACCCAGTACTCAATACCCACTGCCCACTACCCAGTACTCAATACCCACTACCCAGTACTCAATACCCACTACCCAATACTCAATACCCACTGCCCAATACTCAATACCCACTGCCCAGTACTCAATACCCACCGCCCAGTACTCAATACCCACTGCCAAATACTCAATACCCACTGCCCAATACCCACTACTCAATACCCACTGCCCAGTACTCAATACCCACTACTCAATATTCAATACCCACCACCCAATACTCAATACCCACTGCCAATACTCAATACCCACTGCCCAATACTCAATACCCACTGCCCAGTACTCAATACCCAGTGCCCAGTACTCAGTACCCACTACTCAATATTCAATACCCACCCCCCAGTACTCAATACCCACCCCCCAGTACTCAATACCCACTGCCCAATACCCACTGCCCAATACTCAATACCCACTGCCCAGTACTCAGTACCCACTACTCAATATTCAATGCCCACTACCCAGTACTCAATACCCACTGCCCAATATTCAATACCCACTACTCAATACCCACTACTCAATACTCAATGCCCATTAACCAATACTCAATACCCACTGCCCACTCTGTGTTGTGTGTTCTTCGCTGATGAAGGGGTAGTGCCGAGACACGCCGACTTTATCTGTGTCACTATTTAGCGTGGCTGAGTTCCCCTGCTGTCAGCATTTTTTTTTAATCTTGAAGTGATGTGGAGTGGGTGGGGGAAAGATCTTTGCAAGCCCTCTGTCAAACAAAGTCCACATGTCCTGGAACTTTGTCACAGTTACTCAAAAGTGAGGATCGACCAACAGTCAAAGGAAGGAGGGCTTCCAGCTGCTACGATGTGAAGGGGGCGGTGTCTGTAGCGCCTGCTCGGGCTTGCTGATCTATAAATAGTCCCTTGTTTACTCCTACGCACGTTTCTGCTGGTTATTTTTCTTGCAACTTGGAAACGTGCCTCTTGGCTTTATATATGAGTACCGGCCACTGTAAGACTGAAAACATTTTCGTGACGCACGCACGCACGCTCACCCGTCATAGAACAATCAAAATGGAAACAGCTTCCAAAGCGCCAATCACGCGTTGTCGGCATCACTTCCGAACTCCGTAAACAGCGCCCGTAAAAAAAAATGCTGCTCATGATTGTTACAAGCAAAATATAGAAGGAGGAAAGAGTACTGTTCGCAGAAGTAAATTTAGTTCAGTTTTTTCTCATAAAATTTACTCTTCTTTATTATATGTTTATCATGCATGCCAGGACACAGTCAGTTATATATATATATCTATAGGTTTCCAGAAACCAGGGGGAAATTGATATCTTTGTGACTAGATTCGTGAGGACTAAAATAATTAAAAATTATAGTGAGTGTTGGGGCTAGGGTTTAAGGTTAGTTGTACCTTGCTGCAATGCGCCACCCTGTTCATAAACTAAATGTGTTCTAAGATTACATAAAATAATTTGTTTCTGCTAAGCCTAAAATGGAAATTATGTTCGCCCCGCGACTTTAACCTATCGACTTATAAAACAATTGTAAATGTAAGTTAGTATCACGGTCTGATTTGTAGATTGTTCATTAAGTTTCTTTTTGACCACAAAGGGGCATGTAGAATTCTTCTGGGAGATGTACAATACCACTGCATACAGTACAGTATATATATATATATAGATGCACAATTACAGCTACAGGCATCGGAATAGGATAAATAAAGCATTACGCCCCCCCCCCAAAGTAAGAGAGAGAGAAGTGTTGGCAGTCAGTTGTACACTCGTACAACCGTCTGCCTACTCGTCCGTGTGTGAATGGCTGCGAAGGACGGAAGGATGGATGGAAGGACGGAAGGACGGAAGGATGGAAGTTGTTTGATTTCTCTGCTTGGCTGCTCTGGACTCGGACTGCTGCCTGCACTCGAGGTCAGACAGAAAGCTGGATCAAGTCAGGTAATCACGCTGTAAACACATTTGACATTTCGCCCAGACCATCGCTGAAATTGAAATTACACCAGTCTGTACAGCTCAGTTATTTCCCCCTTAGACGTTTTTCACGTCAAGATTATGCGCCTCGTTTTACAACATCTTTTATCGTTTATATCAGCAAGTAATCGTTCTTGAAGGAGCCCTGTTGGCATTCATCGTCTTTTTCGAGCAAATTTTCTTTATAATACTCTCTCTTTTTCTCTCTCTTCAATACAATACACTTTATCTAGTTTCTTTGTAATCTGTCCAGGCCATTAAAAACATGCGAGCTTGTCATACACCACGTTACAGGAGAAAGAGTGTTCAGTAACGAGGCTGTGATTTACCAGTACATCACGTGACTGTTTTCAAAGCTTCTACAGTATACTTACCTGCCATGTTAGTTTTCTATTATATATTAGTCTGACATAATATCTGAACTTTGTTAGATGAATATTTGCAATACAACTGCACCTAACCGGAAATATACATATATATGTATCTTTCTCAGCGACGAGTATTTAGGACACGTTAAGAGAAAATGACACAGGTCTTCTATATAATGTATGTTGCATTGCTTACATTCAAGATCATTAGGATGTACCCCAAAACTAGACACCATTACTGGTAGATAACTGCATCATAAACATATTGCTCGTCTCAGGCCGAGAACACTCAAATGACTGATCTTTAGCTCTCATTATCTCACGGTAGAGATAAAGATTTATTATGGGTATGCACCATGTGAACCCTGCCATTATTGATGACGGTCTACACTTAAAAGCTGCAATACATTATCTAAATATTGTCTTTCCCATATATTACCAAAATCATGTGTGCATAACAAATTTCTGACTTGAGTTGCTCAGTTCAATCTTTCGCTCCTCTCATGGATACGTAGCATTGTGTGTGTCTGTGCGTGCGTTCGAGAGAGAGAGAGAGAGAGACTGAACGTACGGACCGAAAAACGAATTAATTTAGCAGTCCAAATCGAAAGGTGATATAAGCAATGTCAAATTCACACTTATCATACATAAATATTTAAAAATGAAGTTCTCTTTCTCTCGCATGCGCGGACGCACAAGCAAACAAAGTGCGCGCGGACGCAGTCAAGCATACATAAACAGGGGCGGGAGGGGGGCGACAGAGAGAGAGGTTGAGGGAGAGAGGAATGAGAGAAAGAAATCAACGTCCTTCCGTTCGGGACCCAGAATATCCAGAGCTCTGAAACACAGAGAAAACAAAAACAAGGAGAAATGTGCTATCCGTGGTCTTTTGGACGGAGATTCGTCATCTGCCCAAGCGTACCGGACTATTCGTCACAGGAAACAGCACGATGTTTGTGAAGTTCAAGCAAAAGGTACTTGACTCGAACTGACACGCTGGGGTAACCTTCAAATTTCTCTTTCCTTCCTTCTTTCTTCCTTTCCTTCTGCTGCCACAGGAAACATATCCCTGTTGGTCAAAATCTGTAATTTCCCCTTATTCTTTGTCCTTTTACCGCCTGTGAGTCAACTTATTTCGTTTACATTAAATAATTTTTTTCTACTTGTATTGGGAAACAGTGAAAAATTTTGTTCAATCCTTTTTAAATCAAGTGCTTTATTAAAAAGAGGAGTGCCTGACAAGATATTTTTGAGAGTAAAACCTTAAACTTAAACTCTTGTGAATTGTTTTTCTCTGGAGAAAATTGGAAACATCTCTTCCCCACCTTTAGATGATTTTCTCCAATCGAAACATTCAGCTCGGCGCTCTCTTAATCTATATTGTCTTCTTTACTGTGCCCGTGTGTCCGTGTGTGGGTCTGTGTCCGTCCGACCAGCTGACCCTACTGTTGAAGCACAAAAGCGTATCTCCAAGGATCTCAAACGCTGTAGGTATTTCGAAATCGTTATCGTCCCTGCATCAAACTAGTATGGATACTGGAAAGATTGAGATTTTCTTTCGTCGGTAAATTTTCCTTGTACCAAAGATTTCCTGAGAGTATGATCCTGGCTATGCTCAAGGCAAAATGTCAAGGGTGGAAAATGATGCCACTGTGTTTTCCACACAGTGGTCTTGGAAAGCAAACCTGTGTGTTATCTATTAACGCTTCTATTTGTAGTTTATTCACATCAGGACAAAATAATAGTAATCATAGCATTTTAGATATCACAACAGCAGAAACGCAGTGAACTGTCACTGACCACGAACAAGTTTCCCTTAACCTTTTGCTCAGTAACGCCTGTCGGTCGGACGACGACTGCCAGATCTTCTCGCGGGTCTCAGGATCGTCCGCTGTCCCAGCTTCACTCGACAATAGCAACGCAAAATGTAGTGGTAACGAATTCCGGACACTGAAGACATTTTGAGAAAGGTTCTTACATTATTTTTTTAAATCTTTTCATGGGTCTTGCAGTCAATATTAATGTGAACATTTCAATATTTTCATTTCTAAGAGTGAATATTGTGGACTACTTATAAGTGTCTCAAGTGTTCTGACGCAGTTAACGACCTGATGCGAGCCGCATAACACATCTAGAGGTCTGTAGCTAGCGTCCGCGCAAAGGTACTCTTACCAAATAGATCAAACTTTTGACGAATCACTAAAATAGAAGTGCTTCATTTAAGGGTTTTACATATAACTTGAATTGTAGCCAGACTTCTCTTTAACAGGGATAATTGTTACATTTTGGCTGGGAGACTCCTTGTTCTGAAAGATAAGCAATAAGCAACAGACGGCCACTAGCAAAATCTCCAGCAGAAGGACAAGTAGATCGCAAAAGACATGCAAAGTAACAGATTTTCAATGGCAATCTTTACACACACACACACACACCCGCCAAGCCAGGTAACACCAATGGAAATTTGATCAGAAAGAGATGACGTCCAGTTCATCGCTACCCCGCAGAAACACACCCTGCATCAACAAGCCTCATCTGTCACCTTCACTCTCCAACAGCTTCCTGTCTTTGTCCAGACCCTCGGGGTACTGTCAGGCGCCTAGCCGCCGATACACCCCCATCTACCGGAGACCTCTGCCTTGTTTATCGCGAAAACATTGCCCGTTGTGCCACGCCAATATTATTAATTTCTCAAAGATGGCGGAACTCAGAAGGTGGGAGATTAAACGGGTCGGTTGAGAAATGGCGGTTTTGATGCCTGAGTGATGACGTTTCCCCCCCCCCCCCGGGGAACTGTGTTGCCTCCCACAGCTTCTCTCGGAACATTGTCGCGTGCATGTACCAATCTTAACTGCCCACGAGCTCGCAAAGCAAGCTATAACTTGACTAAACAGAAATGGCGCTAGCAGAACCTTTGGTAGCTAAAGATTAGGCATAGGTTTTTTTCCAGCAAAGGTCATTTTTATTTTATAAATATTCCTTCGAAACATATTGAACATACCAAACTGTGCGAATTTTCGGTCTTCAAACACTCTGGCACATTCTTTCGCGCTAACATTGCGAAACAAAGAGAACTTTTCCGCCTAGACTCCGAGATCGTTACCGCTAAAGTATGGGTCTCCCTTTGACTGAGTTGAATGAACAGATTTCCCTAGACAGTTTTAAAATACATAAACTACATAAGCAAATTCTCAGTACTACTGTCTGGCTGTTTCCTCTCCAAGGGTTTTTTTCGGGATTCACTTATCCTAGATGTCATTCTCAACTCAAATGAAAAGGGGAAAATCCAACAAAAACAACCTCGTACTATTTGGGATTTCTTGGGCACTCACTAATTTTGCGAACATTAACGACATGGCAGAAAATCTCACCGAAGGCAACGCGGTCGTTTTTTCGAGAAATCCAAAACAAACATAAATTCTCCGCACAAGACTGTTCCACTCAACTCAGAATTATGGATGTTTTTTTCCTGGCAGCAGACTCCAATACGAGAGGAAAACTGCTTCAGGACGCGTCTTGTTTGCTGCCAGCAGTTTTGGCGGGATCTGTGTTGTATGGAAGGTATGCCCAGTGTGGACGTTCTTAACAATACCCAGGTGACTCAGCTGGATGTATGATCGTCGGGTTGGAAGGCGGCGGCTACAGATTCCTTCCCGTGATGCATGGGGTCAGTGTAGAAGGTGGGGGCTCCCTTTTGGGTCGCACGATCTTGACCCAGATTGTCAGCCACGTGACTGCCAATGGCTGGCACCACGTGACCTACACGCCAAGGAAAAAAACAGTTTGTAGGTGACCGACTTTTCATCCTTACAGCCGCCATGCGCCGAAAGATTAACCAAACAGAACGAAAAGTGAAAAATTTTTGTTGCTACCATTCGATGGTGACTTACTAACAAGTCCAGCCTACCTGAATATGGAAACCCTTGTGATGCGACAATGGCGAAAGTTTCACGTTTAAGACATTCATGTTAGATACATGGCCAGCCGTGTTGATGTCTGATGATGAGATCCTTTCAAACGACGTCATACCAAAATCCGTCCATATCAGAACTGGACAGACCTGCAGAGTGCATTCATAGCTGTCCCTGCCACCCCAACAAAACATATTTGGATGGCGCGTCAATCCTTAATTTATCACAAACAGCTTCCCCTTTCCCGCTGGCCCGTCCCTACTATTGTCTGTCTTTGAGATAACGAGACACGCGACGTTTTCCACCCCAGAAAAGGAGGCATTTAGGAAGACCGGAAGTGCCGGGAAAACAAAACAGGAGTGCGCTCTCTTTCCTGATCAGTGGCGCAGATGGGGACGTGCTAGCTGATCCGTCGTCTTTGACAGCGTGGAGCGGGAGTAATGAGAGCCCCTTTCCCTCTGATCGTGAATAGAAATATTTCCAGGCATGGCTATATATAGGCCTGTGTGCCCATTTTATATTTTATACATACGTGTACTCTCTTCACGTAACCATCGCTATTTTACTGTTTTTATTTTTTCCGTTGTGACCTCCAGCAAAGGTGGTGACAGTATTTAAGCGTGCAAGCACACTCTTGTGTGTATAGGCCTATGGTGGGGACGGATGGAGGGGGTGGGGGAGATTTCTCAGAGACACTGTGATATACAACCTTGCAGGTGTCGTCCTTTCATCCATGTTAATGCTATAATTATTCTCACGTACAACGCAGATTTTAACGTTAATAATCTTCACGTACAAAGCAGTAAAAAGTAATCGTCAGTCCTGAAATCTGTCATAGAGACGTTTGACATAAAATGACATTGCTGCAGCAGTACCTACATAAAGCTAAATCACTGGGCCGATTTTATTTGCGCTAAACAGTTTGTTCACTAACACAGTGAACAAACTGTGCTATTGAACAGTATGTTCACTTGCACACCGAACAGTTTGCTCAGCAGTGCAGTTGTAAAGCATCATACGGATTTCACTGCTTCTCTGTGTTTAATACAAGTGATCTTGTCTAAAGTAACAATATCTTCCTGTTCCCCAAAGCCCTTGTTTTGAAATAACATGGGAGCGTGTGTTTTGGCGCATTCCATACATACCTGGCTACCTTGGCGTCTGTCTTGCCCAGTATTACAAGCAGGCGCTCAGCTTCTTTATTCACTTACTGGTGAGTTTGAGTTGTCAGTGCCGTAATCAGCGCTGACCGTTTGTTACTGGGAAACATCTGCGTCTTCCACAGGTTTCGTTCGGCAGGTCTGTGCGTGGGCGGCACGTGCATGTCACGTGAACACCCTCTAACCGTTTACCTTCGTATACACAGATCGTCCGGGTAGGCGGTGTGAACACTGCAGGCATGTTTCAAGTTACTGAAGTGAATTTTAGTGTTACAGCCCTTATATTTTCAGAGACAGTGTTGCCGGAAAATATGCGTTTAGTTAAAGAGAAAGCACACATAAACCTTAATTGTGTAAATGCCGAAATTTGAGAGTTCAGCGGAAGAGACGACCAGACTAAATTTTTTATATTATAATGTTATCCTCAGCCCTTAAACTTGTTTACACAAGGAGCAAACATTTTACGTTATGCCAACGTCCATTTCAACTTATAGCTTTTATGGCACATGAATATCCATTTCAACGTGTTACGAGACATGAATATCCATTTCAACGTCTTACTACAAATGAATAGTCATTTCAACGGGTTACGGAACATGAATATCCATTTCAGCTTGTTACGACAAAAGAGAATCCATTCTTGTCTCCTTGACATAATGGATTTAAATAAATAATAATAAATAAAATAAAATAAAATGTGAATTTGTAACGCGCGAGAACACATTTCATGCACACTTCGCGCGGACGAGGCACATACTCAGTGAAAACAACGAAACACACACACACACACAGAGGGAGAGATGAACGCAGCAAACACACAGAGGGAGAGATGAACGAAACACAATTTGGGATATAGATCGTCACCATTTCTGTTTGGTGACTGTTCACATAATGCATGTATTGATAGATTGTCCACGTAATAACTGCCGCAGACTATGTCCTTTCGCCTTTGCGTTATACGATGAGACAACCCATTTAAATCGCGTGAAATAATTTGTCTGCGCTTCTCCCAGACACACCCTTCTGAGCAGCGGGAAGTTTGAAAGAGCGTCGCTGATCGAAACATTACGTACAGTCTGTCTGATAAATGAGGACGTCGATGGCACTACAACCCCCCCCCCCCCCATTAGTCTGGGGAACTTAATTACGGCTGCTGACAAAGGACTACAACGGGATGAGCATTTCACGAGGACCTAGGCGAGCTTAACGTTTTTCGTTGTCTAATATCATAATTATGCCATCGACTACTCTGACTAGGTCCGTGGTGGTGTCACGTGACTTTTGAGAGCGCGGAAAGTCCGTCGAAATCCCTCAGTCTACGCACGCAGCGTCTGCTGGTGCCACTGGATTACAGCTGTCTGCCTCACCACCCTTCCCTCCTTACCTGTATGCTGACACAGATTACTTTCCTCACTCAAGGTGACCTTTAATTCGCATACACGTTCTTATACTTTTTTTAAAACACACACACACACAAATGACAGCAAAGTCAACAGTAAAATAATCTTTCTCGGACAACGGTGCAAGCGATATGAAAACTCTTTAATTCAATTCCAAAACTCTAAAGAAAACTATATGCCACCTTTGTTCCCCATTGGTAGGTTTGAGAGTCACAAGCATGCGCTCTAATAATTCTCTTCGGGAGAGAAAACCATATACATGTATCTTGCAGCTGACAGCAATAATTCCTGAGGCGCCTTAATTTATTACGCATTCTCCCGGAAGTTAGATCACTCCAAGTAAGTTTTGTCGCTCATATGTGCAGTCTGTTTGTGCCCCTCCGTGACAAACCTGAATCTGAACACATAACCGGCCAATGATTGTAGGCAATGGCTATTTCCACTGTCCCGTGCAGATAGAAACTGAGGTTATTTGCACAGTTGTCGTTTAACTCCAGAGGAGCCGTGTAAAATTATTTCTGCGGCTTTGCGGCACTCGCTGGCAACGTCATTATCTTCCTTACATAATGTTTTCTACACACAAACCTCCGCTACTGCCCCACCTGATATTCCACGTCCTGTTTCTGGTATGGATCCCATAAGATAGCGCGGTGCAGTCGCGGAGGTTGTGCCTGTTGTTGCGAACTGGGGGTTTTGAAAGAGACAACCGACCTCCGTGTTGCTCTCCCC
>SMGT01013160.1:27340-43170 GCA_004794575.1 Lanistes nyassanus | reverse complement strand
GTCGCTAGTTTTCCCCAGCTACGTAATCTTCGCGGTTTTGAACAACTAACGCACACCTGGTGAGCCTGACATCTTCACGAATCCCACCCCAGCGGCCCCAGGTAATTAACACCTTGCCCCTGGCTTCTAGGGTCAGCACCCCCTGGTCATAAGTGTAAACAGGGAACTAATCCTGGGCTGGTGATGACGTGAGCGGCTAGATGGCGGCTTGAACAAGGGGATAATAGACCTTAATTAGGGCCTGAGAGTCGAGGATGGTTCACACCTGGAATCTATGGTGCAATCTCCTTGACCCACCAGACCCCAACACGTGACACACAATGCCATATTTTATTAAGAAACAACCAATAATAAAGTTATTAGTCACTTTTAAAAGATTACATTGTCATCTCTCAATATGAAAACTTTTCTTATGTTATTTTATTATGTCACGCTAGAGAACTGACAATTTACTGGAAATAATGAACTGACTGGCATGAAATTAGTTTTTTTTAAAATGTCAATGGTTAGCCTCTTATATGTTTACATATCCTAACTGCTTAAATGGATATGGGAAATTTAGTTATACCTGTTTCATTATTCTTTTGCTATCTTTTTTTTTTCCTTGGTTCAGAACTCCAATTCATGAAGTAAAATATGCCGTATCAGTGTATGTACTATAACTGTGTACGTTTCGTAAAGGGTAACATTAAAAAGCAGCCTTGATTTATATTAAATTTATGCATTACTATAATAACTCGATCATTGTTTATGCCGACGGTCTTCGGTTTTCTCCTTTCTAATTTCTTCTCCCCCCCCCCCACCCCCCGCGCATCATCATCATCATCATCTAACACCACGTAAAGCGTCGAACGCCGGCGTAAAAAATAATACTAATATCTTAGTAATAGTCATTATAGTGCCCACTGACATTTCCAGTTCCACCCATGTCTATTCTTTGGCCAATTTCTCCACGGCTTACCAACCCATGCTCACGCTCTGTTCGCCTCCATAGTTGGTTTTGGCACTCCTCCCCCCGCCCTTATATATTTGTTGTTCTGGGGCCCAATGGAGAGAGCTGATATTCGATAATGGAATCTGTATCAACACGTGGTCTATCGGCCTCCCTCACCTTGTCATCATAATGGTGATCATATCATCCTGGTGGCACTGAGCAAGGAGGTCTTGGAGATTTTCTGCATGAATATCCTTCTGAGGCACGTTGTGTGAAAGGATGACAGCTTGGCAAGGTCGCTTCCCACAGTTCTCCAGCACCGGAATCCATAGGGTAGTACTGACATGACACAGCTATAGCTCTGACAGAAGCGCCGTTTGGTGTGAATAGTATACTGAGCTAACATCGATATGCAGTTCACAATTCAGAAGGCATTTCTTGCCTTGCTGAGCCTGGTGTGAATTTCACTTCTGACAACACTGCCAAGATAGGTTAATGTCTCTATTGGCAAGTCTCACCCATCAGTCTTCATAGCTACTGGGCTAGATTCTCTATGTTTAGAAACATTGTCTCCACTTTCTTCCCGGTGACTGCTACCCCCTCACCATAATATAATACTTTTTCTCCTTGATTTGTGCCCACGCAAAGACAGCCTCTTTGCAACATGGACTTCTACACAATCCATACATGAAAACACAAAAGGATGGTGTGGCATTATATTTTATAATCATACAAAACCAGTACATGTTTATGTGTAGGGACTTAACAACAAGAGGCTCAATATAACATACTGACTGTATCAAGATATTGTGCACTAATCTTTCGAATGAAAAGCTATTAAACTATCCAATTCCTATAGTTTCCCTCCATGCCCCCACCTCGTCAACTGGAAATGTCGGTAGATCATGCTTGTGACACAGGAGCTACACTGTCAGTTGGTATAAATCCGTATTTTTTAAAATGTGTTCAGTACATGAATTCTGCTTTTTAATAGGTGGTGATCAATACAGACATAAGCTTGTAGGATAAAAAGCAAAGATGTATTTGGGCATTTCTTGATTTTGACTTTATAAAATTTCTCAGCCCAGTTCACTTCATATAATGGCCTTGATGAGCTGCAAGGATTAATTTTTTCTTCAGGAAGTTGCATGAGCCCAGAGATCTCAGCAGTCACCGGACAAACCCTTCCTTTAATATCAGCAACCTTTACAAACTACAATGTATTTCATGTCATATACAGGTGCATATTTGATATGCATTAAACTGACATATTCAACTGTGCATTCTACCAATCTCTCTGTACTGGTCTGTTTTGTGTATTGGTCTGTGTATTCATGCCACAAAAGCTAGCATTCACAGTTTCTGAACAGTTCTTGGTTGACAGCTACAAAACCATGCAGATCCCCCCCGCACTGGATGCAAAACAATCTGCACTTTGTTCAGCTGCGATTTACAAATTGATGCCAGTGTACCTGCTGACAGCATTGTGGCAGATGACCACCAGATCAATGTTTGTGTGCATCCTGAGCAATACTGTCACAAAGCCCACAGCACTCATTCCCAGCATCAGCTGCAAGCATTTGATGCCAAGAATGAAGCCTGGAATTCTGGGAAAAGAAAAAAAAAATCTTCACTCAAATTAATCGTGAAATAAGAGACACGTTTGATGATTACGTTGTAATTATTTGCAATCTGAAAACTAATAAGATTTCCCCATCGTACACATTGAAGAATTTGTTAACTACATTTATGTGAACTCAGTGGTAGCGGTGCATTCATGCAAATGCTTGTGCATGTATGTGCACACAAGCACACACAAACACAAACGCATGCACACACAATCTCAATCCACATCACATACAGCTAGTGCTCCACCTGGATAAAATGTTTATGCCACATCATGGCTTTAGTCATACTAACAGTAACTGCTGTAACAGGAACATTGCAAGCATATCATAGGGAGGTCACTAAATGTACCTTTCTTCAACACTGGCGCTGTACCCCTGGAAATACTTATGTCTGCTGTATATATAAACTGCACCAAGAACAGCAGCTGGAACTGCAAGCAGCAGAAAGTGAAGTGAAAATTAAAAATGGATGCAAGCCCAAGAATTTCCTGTAGGGTTAAATACTTCCGGGAGCACTGGGACTGCATGCCTGTGTATACTGAAGTACTATAGTAACAGTCATACACAGTGATAGTCATGTACATATGTACCTGAATTGGGTGACATTCTGCCTCTTACTGTAGACTGGGAAGATGATACGAACTGTTGTGATACTGTATTGATAGTAATATTGAGGCACTCAAAATCTATGCCCAAGGCATTATAGGCAGAAGTTTTATAGTGAAGAAGACTGAAAAGTGAATAGTACAGAATGGAGATGTGTACATGCATGTGTAATACAGCGTATATGCATGCTGTACCTTGGTGAAAGAACAGTGATGAAGTCCACAGTGTAGATGCAAACAACGGAAAGAACTCCAGCGTATTTTGTCTGCAAATGACAAAATGAAAAATGTCCCCTAATGACTTTGATACTTTTAGCATCTCAAGGCGTTTGTTGCGCTTGTTATGGACGACAACGGCAGAAATAACGAATATTCAGAGAAAAATGATCTGATTTTGGGCCGATTTTTTTTAAATTTCAATATTTATTGATGATCCAGTTCGAAACAACAGTCTACACAATTACACGTATAATTTTATGTGCTTGTGTTCTCTTTGATCGTTTTCATTAGTGGGACAATTTAATTAAAGAGAAAAGCGCACATGAATTACCGTTGAAAAAGCTAAACTATCTTTCTGTTATATACAGTATATATACGTGCATGTTTACATCATATAGTTGTTCGCCATCTGCACGACTTACTGAGCTCTGAAAACGCGCTCAAAGTTTGGATTGCCAGTGACTGCTGGAAACTGAATGTTGAACTTGGTTCTGGCTTTGTAAACTTTGCCGCCAAAGGTCGCTGCAATCAGAAATCAAAGATATGATTATGGATTATACAGAATTGCCACATTAATCTTGCCAAGGCGTTTGCTTCGAGTAAAGTCGCTAATTGATGTCACGATGTTCACTATATGTGTATATATCTGTACGCATGAATATGCAGATTATAATATTTACCAAGCTGAATGCCAGCTGCAGCAGTGACGATACCGGGATAAATTATGTCTTCCAAGTGAATTGCCTTCATAGCGACACTATCTGAGAGAAGCGCTCCCACTTGTCTCGGGCAAAGGTCAGTCAAAGCGAATATGGGCTTCCGAAATCCGTGACGTGATATATCAAGGCCTTGAGAAGATCAGTCGCAACTAATCAGAGATTTATATACATCACTTGCGCAATTACACATACGTCTTCAAGACGTACGAGCCAAACTATACAAAAAGAGGAAGCCAGGACACTCACATTCAACACAAAAGGCAGGCTGGGCAGATAGCTAGGCCAATGGGTGAACTCGCGTAAAAGTACAGATGCACTCAAAACGTCGTGCGTTTGCGTTGCCGAGAAGCGTGTTAGAAGCACCAACTGGGCCTACATAAATTTCTGTCGGAGCAGACGCAAGCCCCTCTCTCTCTATATATATATATATCCCCCTCCCACCTCGCCCCCATTTTGTGTGCGTGTGTAGATGTTACATATTTATACTTGCGTGCAGCGTTTGTGTGTGTGTGTTGTGGTGGTGGGGGGAGTCGAGAGAGACGCACAGTCCACGATAGATATCGATAGATACGTCTCTCAAATTCTCAATGGGTGTACATACCCGTGCCATCTCTTTCTTATAAGAGGTGTGGTGAGGAGGATGTAACTGTTGACTGGACCCACGTCATACGGGATTAACTCATTAGTCTTATGATTAGTATGTGTTCGTTCCGCAAACGACCTCGGTGGCCTAAGGGTTAAGGCGTCCTGGTGGTTATTTAGAGGGACACGTGCTTCCACCTCGCAGTGATTTCGCGCTATGGGGGATAGGGTCCTGCTATTACTAAACCAGACTGATGGCTGCAGTAAGATGGTCAGTGCGGACAGGCAGCAAATGGCCGAACGGAATTTGCACAATGTTTAACTCCAGGAAATAATCCTCGGCCACACCAGGATTCGAACCGGCTACCTTTCATCTGCTAGTCCGCAGCTCTACCAACTGAGCTAACCAGGCCCCCTGAAGGCGTTCGCCTTCGAGGTGTGTTGTAAGATAACATCATATGGGAAGATAATATTATCTTTTAACTGGAGGGGTCGAGTGCCTGAAGAAATCTGGAATTGGGATCAACAGATTGTTTGACGAGAAGTTTAAAGTGGACCCGTGGGGACAACCTTTCCGTTGCGCAAGCTGCCTGATAAATGTCACATCGCCATCGTCATTGGTGATTCAGATATGGACTTGCAGAACTTATGCCAAGTTTTTGTGACAATTCACGTAGTTCTTTTACCAGGTAAGTTGCTCTTTCGTCACCTGTACATGTTATTTGCTGTCTTGTAGCTTTGGGCAACACAGGCAGTACGTCCGCTGAAACGAATGTGCCCTGTCCTCTCTTCTTTCTCCCCTCTGTGTGTGTGTGTGTGTGTGTCTGTGTGTGTGTGTGTGTGTGTGTGTGTGTGTTTTGTGTGCGATTTTTTTCAAACAAAATCTCTGCCAGTCAATTATTTCCATTTTAAAAGGAATTTCAGTTGTCCGTAAGATTCTTTATTTCCTCCCTACAAAATTGTTCCTCTGGCGAACACACACACACACACATTTATATATATATATATTGTGTGTGTGTGTGTGTAGAACACAAGCAGCCTGTGGTGGCCTCCAGCCTATGATCCATAAAAGCCGGTTTTTTTTTTAAAGTGTGACGTTTCCTGACCTATAACTTTGGTGTACATTATATCATTGTTAGATTATATCATTGTTAGATTATATCATTGTTACATTTACTGTTGCAGTTTTTTGTTCTCCTCTTCCCCTGTCCTTCCTGGCACCAGAACTGATAGCTAGCGACGTACGCATACCTGCCCCTGCCCCTGCCCTGCAATATGGCGACCCGTCCTGTGGCGGCCGTCAGGTCATTGTCCAGCTGTTCCATTGGAAGTGGACGAGCGTGGCCACCGAGTGTGAAGACTTTCTCGGACCCTGGGGATTCTGTGGCGTGCAGGTGGGTGTACCGGGGGGGGGGTCCTCATTGCAGCAGTGTGTCTTCTTTGATCGGTTTTGTACTTGGTGCTGTCGTTGTTTTAAAATGAAGGTTGGGTGTGCTACCTGCGTTTTTGGAATGAAGAATATGATGGTGATCGATCGAGTTTACCTGATGGGTCAGCTTTGTTTGACCTTTGTGACGCCAGGTGTCTGTGCCGACTGAGCATGTGGTGGTGAGCTCCCCTCCAAGCCCTTGGTGGCAGCACTACCAGCCGGTCAGCTACAAGCTGGAGAGCAGGTTTGGTACGGAGCAGGAGTTCACGGACATGGTAGCTCGCTGCAACGCTCGTGGAGTGAGGTTCGAACCTTGGGCTATGACTATTCGGCTTCGCTCAGTCCCTCGCCTCTTATAGATGTCAGGGCCTCTATCTTAGCCTCAAGAAACTGCGTCCTAGTTCACCATACGTGGCCATGTTTGTACACGTGTGTCGTATACATGCGCAAACGTGTGGGACCGTCTGTCCGAGCGGATCATGGCCAGGTTGGGAGAACGAGGACCCACGTTCATTGTGTTAATTAAGACCTCAATTGACGCGGGACCATATTTGGCTTATAAAAGCTGAAGATAACTCCAATAAAGGTACTGGCAGCGCTCAAACATAGCCGTATGCAGACGTGTGTGCCCAAGGGAGCTTACCGTACCCAAACACATAGCAAAGAGAGGCCCGAAAGAAAGGAACTTGCAGATCCTCTGCCTCTTATAAAAGCTGCGCAGAAAAGGCATGTTTAGGACACAGTTTCGAAGCTTATACGTTTTGTTGTTGTTGTTGTTGTTGTTGTTGTTGTTGTTGTTGAAATTTTCTAATTTCAGGCCGGGGAGGGGAAAGAGAGGGACAAGGGAAGGTTGGTGAGGAAAAGTACGTGACAGTACCAGTTACTGGGTTTGTAAGGGAGGGAATGCGTGTCTGACCACAAACAGAGAAACGCAAGTTCTTATAAATACAGGTTCTATAATAATTAGCTGTTAATCTAATGACACGAATAATGGTCATCAATGCTTGTTTAAACATATAAGTTACTACTTCACTGGAGTAGCAACAAATTTAGTATTAGTACGATAGAAATATTTATAAAGAAAAAACTAGTAAACAGAGGAAAGAAGGAAGAGACCCAGAGAGAGGGAAAGGGGAAGTAAATTTACCTGATGGGATCTAGAAACCTGGATAGATTTTACATCGTTTAATCCACGATCGATGTCCAAACAATGAAGACGATGCCTGCTGTTGTTGAGAGTCTTCCCGCGCCGGTCAGACTGACAATCCTCCGGCTAATTAACCCTGCGTGTGTCAGAATATTCGCAGACGTCGCGCTGAACAACATGGCACAGCGCCACCTGTCAGGAGTGGGCTACAATGGCACATCTTTCAACACCGACACGCTGCACTTTCCCGGCGTCCCTTTCGACAAAGACGACTTCAACGACCCCGGCCTTAAGTGTCCATCGGACGACGGGCTGGTTCATGACGTCACCAACCCCGAGGAGGTGCGCAACTGCAGCTACGAGGGCCTGACGGACCTCGACCAGAGCCGGCAACAGGTTCAGGGCGCCATCGTTACCTTCCTCAACCGCCTCATCGACATCGGAGTCAATGGGTTTCGAATTGATAAGGCTACATTCATGTGGCCAGAGGACCTAGCTGGTATGTTGCCTTGTCTTGTCGCGACTGTGGGGTGCATGTTCCGGGCTGATCGAATTGTTGTCTGATCTGACGATGTCCTTTAACCGTGAGAACACTGACGTTATAATAGCTTTTGAGATGCCTGGGGGCTCCTGTAAATTTAAGCTTCGATTTCGTTTTCTGGTGATGGCGTTCGCCATTTCAGTCTTGAACATCTGTGTGGCTCATGTATATCCTCATATTACTTAAAGGCCTTAAACAACGATTTACATTGTTTTTCTTTGTTTGTTAAATTTTTATTTGTTTGTTTTTTGGGGGGATTATTACTTTTCTCGAGGTCCCCTTTACAAAGCGTGCTGTAAGTCTGAATTAAATGAGAGAAATTCACGTTTGGCGCAACCAGGGGAGAAAATGGAGGGACAGACAGGTTGAATGTGTTTGTAGAGACACGTATAATATACGTAGGCATTCACAGAACAAAAACAGTTGCCCTGGCAACAAAGACGACCATGTTCACGACATAGAGAGAAGAAAGCAGGATTCTACTCAATCCTCTCACTTCCTTATAACTTGGTCTAGCAATTCAGCGGAAGGTCAAGGACAGGGTGTCAGGGGGTCGTCCGTTCTACATACTGCACGTGCAGGACTTGGGGAAAGGGGAAGTGACAGCAGAACAGTACGAAGACCTTGGCTACGTCACGGAGTTCCTTTACCGTCAGCTGGTGGCCGAGGCCATGTTGGACAACTTTCACAAGCTTCTCGATGTGACGTCACTTAGCCCAGGTAGAATGCTTCTGCAGCTCTTTACAATAAGAGCGATGATATATCACAGGCGCGGTGTCTACGGGACACTTGCAGTGTTAAGAAATTAATTCAAACACATTTACTTTTAATAGGGCTTTTTCAATATATGGTGTGTCTCAGGAACTAAAGGAACGCATACAACACTTCTATGTCTTCATCTTCCTCCTCCTCCTCTTAATTTCTTCCCTTCCTGCCACAGTACTTGTTTAAAGTCGTTTCTTCTTGTGTAAGTTATTTTTGTCTGCAACCTTAACATTTGGATTTACGAAAATATCTTTGTGACCGCACTGTACCCCTCAGTCCCTTTCCAAATGGTTCAATTTGTCTTGACTTGTCTTGTCCCATCATGCAATAGCTGCCAAGCTTGTTCCTTCGGCGCATGCTCTTGTCTTCCTGGACAACCACGAGACACAACGACAGAGCAGCCGTCCTTCGCTGACCTTCAGAGACGGCAGCAGCTACACTCTCGCCACAGCCTTCATGCTGGCCAGCGACTATGGCTTCGTGCGCCTCATGAGCGGCTACGCATTTGATGATGTCAACACGGGGCCTCCAGCCAACCCTGACGGCAGCATTCAGGTAACCCTGACCGTTCAAGAGCGACCACATTCGTGGCAACAGAAATCCAAACTGTGCCGCTTTCGCTTGACATTTCTTTGTCCTTGAGCTGACTGCACTGGCAAAAAAAAAAAAAAAAAAGGGGAAGACCGTCGTTTTATTTATCATCTGCTTAAACGACAACCCCAACAAATTACTGGCAGCGCTAGACACAACCGTATGCTGACGTATGTGAAGACTAGGGTCGTTTAAAAGAAAGGGATGGCAGATCTTTTTTGAAGATCTGCCATGTTCCTTACTTTCGACTCTCTCTCTTTGCTACGTGTTTGGGTACGGTAGGCTCCCTTGATTGCATACGTCAGCATACGGTTGTGTCTAGCGCTGCCAGTATACTTTGTTGGGGTTGTCGTTTGACGATTTTATAGCGCTCTGTCCTCATTTGTTCTTGATTTATCATCTGCTTTTTATGTGAGACATGAAAAAAGTACTTTTCTTTTGGTTTGCAGCACATTCATCATTCTTTATCATCAAATGTCTTGTTATGTTTGTTGTTGTTGTTGTTGTTGTCGTCGTCGTCGTCGTTTAATCCAGTTTAATCCAGTGTCAGTATTTACGTTTTTACATATTCGTCTCAGATTCCACAGTTCTTTTTGACATCATAATCAGCGAAAGAATGAAAAAAAGAAAGAAAGATAAAGAAAGAAAATTGCAGAATAATGTTGCCGATAATAAATAACCTTGGGTAGGTTGTGGGTTAGATAAGCGTTCTTATACATCCTTTCATAAAATGATTTACTTCCCTTTAAATTACCTCATAAACGAAGAGACGTGTATAAACTGTCATACTGAATCTTTTATTTACGTTTTTACGAGCGCAAAGACGACCACTGCGCTGGACAGGAATCAAAATTTCTTTTCCTCTACTGTACTGCTTTGAGTAAAACTCCTGTCATTAAATCGCTGTCTTGTACAGGATGTTGTTATCAGCGATAACGGTTCCTGTGAGGGTGGGTGGGTGTGTGAGCACCGTTGGCCCACCATCGCCATGTTAGTGGAGTTTCGGACCGCAGTGGCCGGAACAGACATCAACCACTGGCAAGACGATCACAACTTCGTGGCGTTCTCGCGAGGCAGTGCGGGATTCTTTGCGATGACGTCAGCCGCCTCCTGCGTCACAAAGGTCATGACGGGTCTGCCCCCGGGCACCTACTGCGAGCTTGTAAGCGAGTGCCTGTCCACTCTGATGGTGGAGGAAGAGGGCTACGTCAATCTCAACCTGAGCGCAGCCACAAATCCCATCGTAGCCATTTTGGCGGGTAACAGTTATGACCATCTGAGTGTTCATATGTTCAGTGTTCACAAGTAACAATGCTATGTAGTCCATTGACGCAGTAACGCATTTTAGAGTGCAGAGTGATGTTGCATATGTTTCCATTCGTTTATTAAAGTGACTAAAAGTTCACTAAGTTACTGAAATAGTCTAATTTCCTCGTCTTCTCCAGGCATGAAGGTGGAAGTCTCCACAAGCGTCAGTGTGGACCACAATAATATCAATGCCACTTTCGACACCAGCCACCTGACTTCTTTCAGTCCGGGTGTAACAGGGTATCGGGGCTCCACACAGCACTTGTCTATTTCTGACTCTGCTGGTGTCCAGGGCTCCACCCAGCAACACGCGTCTATTTCTGACAAGACTGGACTGCAAAACTCCACGCAGCAATATGCATATGATACTACAGGATTTCCGTTGGTCACTGAGCAACACTTTTCTACTCTAGAAAGAACTGAATTTCAGATCACATCAGAGCAGCAAGTGTCTGCTCTGCGCACAACAGAACTTCAGAAGGTCACCGACCAACAAATGTCTGCTCTAAACACAACGGAAATTTACATTGTCCCTGAGCAGTCTGTTATGTCAACTCTGAGCACATCAGAACTGCAGGCTATCACTGAACAATACACCTCTGCTCCAGACACATTTTCCAAGCTTACTGATAAGAATCATGTGTTTCCCCTAGACACAACAGGATTTCAGATTGTCACTGGCGAACCTGCAGGTGATACAACAGGATTTCAGATCGTCACAGGTGAGCCTGCAATAAACGCAACGGGACTACAGATTGTCACTGGCGAACCTGCAGGTGATACAACCGGATTTCAGGTCGTCACAGGTGAGCCTGCATTGAACGGAACGGGACTGCAGATTGTCACTGGCGAACATGCAGGCGATACAACAGGATTTCAGGTCGTCACAGGTGAGCCTGCATTAAACACAACTGGACTGCAGATTGTCACTGGCGAACCTCCAGGTAATACAACCGGATTTCCGGTCGTCACAGGTGATCCTGCATTAAACACAACGGGACTGCAGATTGTCACTGGCGAATCTTCGGGTAATACAACAGGATTTCAGGTCGTCACAGGTGAGCCTGCATTAAACACAACGGGACTGCAGATTGTCACTGGCAAACCTGCGGGTAATACAACAGGATTTCAGGTCATCACAGGTGAGCCTGCAATAAACGCAACGGGACTACTGATTGTCACTGGCGAACCTGCAGGTGATACAACCGGATTTCAGGTCGTCACAGGTGAGCCTGCATTGAACGGAACGGGACTGCAGATTGTCACTGGCGAATCTGCGGGTAATACAACAGGATTTCAGGTCGTCACAGGTGAGCCTGCATTAAACACAACGGGACTGCAGATTGTCACTGGCGAACCTGCGGGTAATACAACAGGATTTCAGGTCGTCACAGGTGAACCTACATTAGATATGACAGGATCTGAGGTTGTTACAGACGAGTCAACTACACACACAACAGAATTGCAGGTCATGACGGACGAACCTGGGTCACAGGTAACAGGATTGAAAGGTACAGACGGGCAACCTGGGTCTATTGCAAGCAGTTTTGGACTTCAAACTTTCACAGAGGACTTCCGGTCCACTTCCATGGCAACAGAACTTCCCACCAACGTGTTCACGTGGATACCATCCACAAATGTGTCCCTGGTCTCCACGGAAGGTCGCTCCCCTGTGTCAGCAGAGCCACCATCATTGGCAACAACGCCAGCAAGTACGATGCCATCGCTTTCTTCGTACAGACGAACAGTCATCTTGCTGCACTGGATTACACATCCTGGACAGTACGTCTTCTTCAGAGGAGGCATTGACACTGAACACAAACCAGGTAAGCTTCGCTGGGCAGGTATATGAAAGGACGAACGGGTTTGTGTGCATGATCAGTCTTTCCCCCCCTTCGTTTTTCATTTCTGGTCTTGATTCAATACACGTGCTTTAGATGTACTTCTGTACTTCAATTTGATTAGAATTTAAATTTAATGATTAGAGTGCGTGCTGACAATTTTTTGAACCTCTAAAAGTAAGGCTGTACAAGAAATGGATCCAGTGTCTAATAGGCGACGTACAGCGTTGGGTTACTGCGATGCACTGAACTGTAGACAAACTGAGGCCCGTAATGTATAATTGGATAGGTTTGTGCCATCAAGACAGAGTGGGTGACAGGCTCCTTTGTTAGTACAAGTAGCATATAAAGCCAAGCACAATGGCTTGATGCCATTTTCATTGGGGAGCGGTTTCCAGACTGACTTCTGGAATGTGGGGAGCTTTTCCAGGAATCCTCTAAAATGTTTGCCCCAACCATATAACTCGAAAGGTAGGGTCCCGCCACACTTAGAGAATTTGAATACGCGACCACCAAATCGACATAAGAACAGGTTGCTTTGTGTACAGCAATCCTCAAAGACATATATACACACATCTATATATGATATATATTTGTTATACATGGAGCAACCTGTTTTTTGGGAGATGTCATATTGCTAAATAGGAGGGTCAATTAAAAAAACACAACTTACTATAGCATTGTGACCGCTAGGCATATGAAGTCTCTATGTCCTGTCTGATGTGTCTGCAATCTCTGTGAACCGGACAAAGATCCAGGGACAAACTAACTTTTGAACTAACAGGCTGTGTGAGCAATGCTAAGGTCGACCCATGCGCCATCCCTATCCGCGATCGAGCAGAAGGCGTCGACCAGTTTTTCCAGGAGTACAACGCCTGGCGACTCGGTGACGACTTCCTGGACTGGTATGGGGCCGAGAAGGGGCAGGGCACTTACCGCGGCCAGGCTGCGGAGGGAAGCCCAGGCATCTGGACATCCAGCAACGCTGCTGTGGCCGGGCATCAGCTTCTTAACACGTGAGTTGGCTGCAGAAATATGCAGATCTCATTTGATCGGACCAAGCTGAAGTCGAACAGTGGCAATGAATCAAGTTGATCTGATTTTGGCTGAGATTCACCCCAGGGCGTCTCAAAAAGACCCTACCACGACCCCAGTGCCAAGATTTTTGTTCTAGATGGTTTACGACCAGTTTTCATTCTAAATTGACGTAGTCGAGCATAGCATGAAGTCATCTATGTGTATATGAATTCGTGCAATCTATAGAAAAGTGGATGGTGCAAGGTGCAAAATCCCCGCTAGGTGAGTGCAGTGAGCTAGCAAGCGAACCAGCGCAAAGTGAGGCCCACATGACATGCTGAGTCATACCATCAGTCACCCCTGACAAATCATGGGTTCCACAAATCTAACAATTAAGAGTTCGCAAGAGTTACGTGTGCGGCCCTGGTATCGTTAAGCCGACAGCGACGGATTCAGCAGGATACGGAATCCATGTGAAAACTGTGTTGTGGAATCCCGTCCTTAGAAGAAAAATCGTACAGCGTACGGGGAAGAACCACTTACATGTTTAATCAGAGCTCTGTAACATTCCACATCAGCTGTGTTATAAAATGACCAGCGGATTGAAGAAATGTTTTTTTTTAATCTTGTTGATGCAATGAAGCCACAACAGAACTGTAAGTGTTGGCCAAATAGAGAAGGCTCCTATCCTTATCCTATTACATCATTTTCTTGATGCAGGTATGGAGACCACTACTGGATGCTGGACATAGACATGGACTGTTCGAAGACGCTGAAGGACGGATATTTTGAGCTCAAGGCATACTCTGGCCACTGGGAACCCAGCATTTCCACGCATACCTGTGCAGGGTTCTACCCTCCTACCCCCTACATCTCCAGCAACCACTTCGCTCGCTGTGGCTACCTGAATGTGTTCAAAGAGGGCGGCTCATGTGAAGTCAAACTGTTGACACCTTGAGGACAATAGGAGTGAGGGCGCTTTGTGACACCACAATGGACATTTTTCGGCGAGGCTGAGTCTATTGTTCCGACAATATGTACTAATAAAATATCTTGGCTTTAGGAAGTTTTATCGCGTCACTTGGATCCACCAGCAAGTTGGTTTTACAGTGCATCATCGGCCATTCATGAAGGGATGAGAAAACTGAATATATTGACCAAAACGTTCTGCCATCAATTGTTGAACCAAGTGCATACAGTTCTACTTCTCTCTGGAACTCGGCTGCAGACCACACCAGCATGGACAGCACAAGCCAGAACCACGCACTGGCTAACTAAATCACCATCCACCATGTTGTTTGTACCTGCCTTGATTGCTTTGGTCAACAAATTTCCCAGTGACTTGCCAGCTATCTCACATGCACATACACGTGTGGACATTTATACAAATTAATGTGATAAATTTTTATTTTTAAATATTTAATTTACATGCATCATACCTTGTATAAAACACACATATGATTACAAACTATGGACAATGATATAAAATTTTGTTGTGCTAGAAATATCCACCACAGCAGCTTTAGGTCTGAGCTGTCTGTGGAACTATTAATTTGATGTAGGCTCTAAACAGGAGTTCCAGGCAGGTGCAGGCTTTCACCAAATAAGAACTGAACTGCGACGACAGGAATCTTCAGTGCAACTGCAGCTGTATGGCAGTGATCATTGCGAGATCCCAACATCTACTAATGACAAAACATTCTTTTTCTATGCTGATACAATCTGACAGGCAGTACCAGAAAGCTGTCCCGTACCCTTAAAAACAGAACATGGAGAACAGAATACTGAACCAGGACAATCCCCACATGCACAGCACAGCACAGCAGGATTTTGTATTAATTCAAGTCTGTGATCTGAGGCGAGCATTTCAACCATCTACCTAAAAATTCAGCTGCATACTTTGCATTAGCATCAAGCCAGGGTTTCAGCAGTTTGGTGTCCATCTAGCCCCTATGCAACAACCTTACCTGTATAAACTTGTTGCTACCTGCTCAAAAATTAAGTTCGAAAACATAAAGGAAACCACCTATTCTTCTTTCCCCTTCCTCCTAGTATGCAAGCTTGATATGCCTAGCTGTTCTTCATGGCATCTTAACCCATCTAAAGGACAATAAGTAGCAAGAAATCCACATTCCCCTGCAGCCTCTTGTCCCCCAAGTGGGGGCACTTGCCAAAAAAAAAAAAGTATACCCAGTCTAAGTACATGGACAGAAACATTTCATCACTTGATAATCAGGCAACATTTGTGTCTGGGGATCAGAATATGTTCACATCAGCAAAATATTTGCAACTCAGCAAAGCAGTTTTCATGCAATTGCACAACAGCTGGTGCAAGATAAGGCATCCACAACAAATCGGCCTTTGAGTCTCTAAACCACACACAACTAAACACATTAACAACATAAGCAAACGGCACAGCTTGTTACAGGCAATGGTCTGTAACACCCAAAATCTTTTATAACATCAAACTACTGGCCACAAATCTCAAATCAAGAGGGGGGGGG